>JAOVVB010000015.1:4456069-4466791 GCA_028570985.1 Heterobranchus longifilis | reverse complement strand
GAAACACTTATCTGTCAGGATTAATTTTTACTTTTTTTAAAGGTAAAGTGCAGGTTCATTTGTTTTATTTTTACTTTATATTTTGTATTAATTATTTTTATGTTTTTATTTTTTTGGACTGTGGAACAAATAACTTGAGTTTCCATTATTTCTTATGGGAAGATTCAAGGTTCCACTGGATATAGAATTATAATAATAATAATTATTATTATTATTATTATTATTATTATTATTAATTATCTTATTACCCTTAAAAAACTAATATCCTTAACATCATCTTTGTAATATAAATGGAATTTATACTGTTTAGGCACACTATTAAAAGCACTATTATACCGAATAAAGAATTATTTTGCATTGTATCAATTTTTTAATAATGCTTTGTCAAATAAAAATAAGGGGTTAAAGGCCAGTGAGTTAATACAGAAAAATAATCAATAAGGCTACTGACCTTATGTTATCATTCATCAAACCACCCACACATTCCTCATCTCTGAGAAATACTGCATGCTAAATAGAAAAGAAGCTCCATGTAATTCATTGTGTGAGGGTAAGCATACTCGTCTGTCTCGCTTCCTGCTTTTGCGATTGCGTATGTGTGCCCCTGTGTCTGTGTGTGGGTGTGTGGCAGACAGCACCTGCATGGATTAGCGCATTTCTCAAAACCAGCTAATTATGGCAGGCATTTCTGTTCTCAGCCATAATTAAATCAAATGATGGTGTGTGTGTGTGTGTGAGGCAGAGAGGGGGAGACAGCAGTGCTTTCCAGAAGTAATGACCAATAACAACAGCAGGATCACGACACACACCTGTTACAGAAATGCGATGGTGGGGGTGCACATTCCACTCAAACGCAAACAAACACATATACATAACTGAGAGTAAAGAATGAAAAATTACCTTTGAGATCAAAGCTTAGCTAAAAATGCATCTAAAGCATGGATACAATAAACAGTTAATTTAAAATAAAAGCCTCTTACCATTAAAGGAAGTAGTAAGCATGGTGTTTCCTCAAATCTTACTAATGAATTTGTTTTGTAACAAGAGACACGTGTAAATACAGCAGTACTTTTGTTGGGGGAGAATTGTAATCAGAGATCATAGCAAAGGTCACCATGCAGGTATTATTAACATATGGTAATCTATAGAACAGAAAGAAAGAATGTGAACTAGTATTAAAACCACAAGGTACTGAAAAGTAGAACTCAAGTCATGAGGAACCTAACATACAGTAACTAAGAGTAACTAGTTTTACAATAAGAAGCTGCAGACAAACTAAAACAGATAAACAACACTGGGTAACAAGCAAATGACAGTACAAGGGCAGAAACCAAAACAAACACAATCAGAAAGGGTGGGATGGTTCTTTATGGTTTTCAATCATAGTGACTAATGGGTGAACTCTGTGCCTGTTACACACCATTTCTATAGGAAGCTGAAGCAGTGCATTCCTACTGCAACCTAGTCATTGGAGTTGATGACTTCCACTCATGTCCATTGTAAAAAGTACTATACAAATGAAATTGAAGTGAATTGAATTAAATTGTTTGTGAGACTATGCTGATATACATAACATTCAATGCACTCATCTATCCCTCATATCCTGAAAATGAAGACTATGGGAGGTATGGCTATAAAAATTTGAAAAACCTGTATGACATACAGCACTGTGCAAAAGTCCTGAGCCACCCCATATTTCTCCATATTTTGCTCCCCAAAAGCCAGATTTTGTTGTATATTTAATGTAGTCTTGAGGAATAGTTCTCCAGGCATTTCCATTAAGTTTTTTTTGGCTCTTATTTTAGGCACAGTTTTGGCTCTCATTTTCAGTCAAGTCCCTGTACCTGACCAGCTTTAGAGGAAGGTTTAAAAAGAAATTAAAATTAACATGTAGTCATGAACCAGTAAGAAACAGTTGCTGATGATGACAGATGATAAGGCCGGTGATTAGTATAGTGTACTGGTGATGCTGAATGCTCAGTAGTTGGAATGGACGAGAAGGGAAATGAGGCTGCTGCTGAGGTTGTTATATAAACAACTAATTTTTATAACTACAGTATATCTTTTGGAATTGTGCAGCTTGTCGCCGTAAAATATATTTCTCTAATTGAACCTACATCATTTAAGTTAGTTTAATATGAAGAAATGAGGGGTGGCTCAAGAGTTGCACAGTACTGTAACTCTAAAGAGCAATGGGGAAAGATATGCCCACTGTTGTTTAAATTTGTGCAGCATGTTAGCCAGTGGTTTATCTGTTTACTTATTTATTGATTTATTTTTCATATGCAGGAGAAAGATTATGTTTTATAGCAGACATGCATCTCAGAGTGTTTTTTTTTTTTAGATGTTGTAGCACATCTGCCTTGAGGTTCAGTGCCTTGAGGTTCTCTGCCTTGAGGTTCTTTTTTTCTGCTTACAGTTTTCAAGAGTGGCTATTTGAGTTACAGTTAATTCTGCATTCATCTCATCTCTACTTTCTTATGAACAATGTGTTTCCATCTCATTGGATTTTTTTATACCATTTTGTGTAAACTCTAAAGACTATTGTGTGCAAATCCCAAAAGATCAGCAGTTTCTGAAAAACTCAAAGCAGTCCATCTGGCACTGACTATGTCAAGGTCAAAGTCACGGAGACCAGATGTGAAAAAGGTACAGTACAAAAAGAGAAAAGATCCAGTAAGCAGCAGTTGTGAATGTGTAAATTTTATGCTAATAAGAAAGGTCTGGAAAAAGTCTAGACTAGTTTGAGCTAACTCAAATGACTCTTTAAAACAGTAGTAAGCAGGAAAACATTACAGAATACACTTTTCAGTAAACATTGAGGTAAATAGGCTACAACAGAAAAATGCCACATCAGATTCTATTTGGGTAAGTAAAGGAAACCACACAGTTAAAAACCTTGCTATTCTTCATGTGTATTTTTTTGTAGTTTCATGGAATAGTTTTTTTTTCCCTTTTCAAAAGAAATATGAATTCTTCCCTAAGGAAACGTATTAACAGTAAAAACTTTACAACATTATACTACAACATACAGTATAGCCATATAACCCATATAAATGAATACTGAATCTTCCAAACAATTGGTATGCCTCATGCATTCTATATAAGCCTTCATAATAATAAGCCTTCATAATAAATAACATTTATCAAAGAGAAAACATAAAGGCACTAATGATGTACTAAATATGTGGCAGGTTTTGTATATTTGCAGAGACAGAGTGATGAAGAACAAGTCTCTGAGGATGGCACTGTGACAGCTAAAAACAAACCGATTTATTCTGACTAACCTCTCTCAATGCATCACTCTCTCGCAGCTATCGTTCCCACTGTAGGCTATGTCAGTGCCACAGTCACTCCCTCTTTAATTTGCACCCGTCACTGAGGCCTAGAGGGAGCACTGATCCTGAGCAGTGAAATACAGTGTGTCTGGGACCACAGGGGATTTACAAAGACTGCAGAGAGACAAATGCAAGGAAGAAAGAAGGACAAAATTACTGAGGAGCCTTGGAAAGTCTCTGTAGTCATCATGATGCCCTCAGAGGCACTTGTGGCACGACTACAAGTCTCTCTGAGATCCATGGCTACATAATAATGGAGGAGCAGAGGGGGAAGGAAGAGGTGGACAAGACCAAGACAGAGGAATGAGGGAAAACAATAATCCTGCTGGATGAAGAGACATTACTCCCAAACTGGGGTCTGGAGACTAGTTTAGTTCTATTCAAAGAAGCTATATAATTTAACTTACGTAGACTTATCTGACATGGATGGATAATTTATTCAAATTCTAATTTAAATTCAGCATATCTAATTTTACTTCTAATTAGATGTACCAACTAATTTGATTTAAATTAACTGGCATTCTAAGCTTTCATAATAATTTCAAATTATGTATATATGTTCCTTTATCCTTTGCAACAACAAATTCAACATCCACAGGTAAAACCACTGGCAAAACTTTGCTCATCCCTATGACAAGTCCATGCACGATCCGTGCACGGAACGTGATCCCCCACGATGACGCAGTTAACGATGCCCCGCCCCATATAGGCAGTTCTTACATTTTCAACATAGTTTCATAAATAGATGATGTGGTTAAAAAAAACAAAAAAAACTATTAATAAAACAGATTTTTTTAAATCACTCAATACACAACCCATAATGCTTATGCCATTTTTAAAAAATAAATAAATTAATTAATTAATAAAACCACTTATTGCAATATTTTTCAAGACATCCTTGATAATCCTTAAAGACACGGTACCATTTTTAATTTATCTATACCGAACGTTGTAGGTACGGAAAACAAATGCGGGCTATGTACAGTATTTTACATTACGGTGTATTTGATCTATTTCCGTTTAATACACTGGTAGATAATATTTTGTTGCAAAGTAAAGCTTAAAATGTAACTTCTGCTTGGGTTTGTTTTCGTTATATTTTTTATGTTTTCGCTGCAGTTTTTTTTTTTTTTTTTTTTGCTCATAGTCAAAAATTGGCATAACAAATTGATTAATGGTGCATAAGATTTGGAACAAATATTTGCCCATACGGATCAGTATTTCTTTAGTCATTTAACCATGCATAACGTCCCCCCATCAACAAGACAGTGCAGTCTATTTATGAGACAAGGCAAAATGTCTGGTATTTGATTATGATTTTTTTTTTCTCTCAAAGCATGTGTTCAGACAATAAGACTAGATCTAAAAATTGAGTATAAGGTTTAGTAAAAATCTAAGGGCTCCAGCTCAGGGATGCACACTGTCCTTAAAGAAAGAAGATGTAATAAATTTTTAGAAACTGAAAATCTTAGAATTTCAAATATTCTAATCTTCACTCAAGTTTTTGCCACATAATATATCTTTGATTAAATTTATGGAATTTAATTAGAAAAGAAGCTTTTCTTAATTAATAAACAAAAAATTGTATTACTGTCTTAAAACTTATGAACTATTTACACTGTGTATACCAAAAAGTCATAACATTACAATGCAAAATTTTATGCCCAGTGTTGTGTAGGTATCCCTTATCCCTAACAAGACCTCTGGATGCTGGACTGGTGGCCTTGGACTTTTTGCCTGCTGGACTCCATTGATGGACAGGCTGAGTTTGGGTCCCTGTTGGAATAGGTAAACCTTAAGTCCTCATGATCCCGTAATCAGTTTACTTGTATACTGTATAATTGATAATATTGTTGTATTAAAGTTACTGTATGTGGTGTTAATGTTATGGCTGATTGGCGCATATTTTCCCTTTGATAATGTGTCATTTACAAGTAAATGTAAACATAAATGATAAAAGTATTTGTTGGGTAGAACTGGACAAAATATAATAATAGTTGAAACTGGTACTGGCGACACCTCATTTAGACAGTTTTTCTTTCTGATAAAACATGAAGAAAACAGAGACGGCTGGAACAGTGGAGCAAAAGAGTAAACTGAGCAGACAGCCCCCTGCAGAGCAAGCCCATTGATAGAAAAAAAGAAACCACCATTTACACCCTCTTGCTCTCTCTTTCTGTGTCCTCTCTTCATGTTTATTATTTATGTCTTATTTCTCCTTCTCTCGCTCTCTTTCCCTCTCTCCATCTATGTATCTCAGGCTCTTCCCACGCTCTCCCCAATCAGTTTTTCTTTTCCATTCTTTTTCTGCTCTTTTCCTGTCCTTCCCCACTCACTTTTCCTCTTTAGCATTATTTTTCTCCCTCCCACTCCTCAGCCATCGTCCTCCCCCATCCACTGTGTGAAGCAGGTGTAGGTATGAGTGAACGTGCCATGTCCTGATTTTCACAGTGCTAATTTTGCATGGCTGAGCCAATCTCCCAGTTCACACATTTCTCCACACATCCCCCCTCCCCAAACATGCTAATTATGGGCTCTCAGTGACGTGAGCAAGGTTTAAAGGCTAATTAGCATAAAATCCTACATGCTGTATTTTTACCTTCCTAATCAACACCCTCACACAGCTACATTTTTAGACATGTGAGAGAAAAAGAAAAGAAGGAAGAAAAGCACATGGTCTGACGTAACTATATGAGATTGAACATTTCAGGGAGGAAACAAAAAGTCACCTGGAAGCACAAGAGATATGTTGTACCCTTGTGTATGTGGGTATATTTATTTATTTTCAAAAGAAGCAGAATTAGACAAAAAAGGGCCAAACATGGTAGGTAAATAATGACATTAGCTGCAAATATATCTACTCCTATACCTAAAGAATTTCACTTCATATAAATATTTGCATTACGCTTTGGTCATAAATTCTAGATTTTTGAACCTTTGCTTGAATTTAAAACATGAATGGCCTAGGATGCCCTATCCAGAATATATTCCTATTGTGACACATAACCAAAATAAGTAGTAACTAAAAGGTGAATGCATGAGGTAATAACACAGTGATTTTGAATTTTCCTATCTGAAGTTGTGGGTTAATTTTCTAACACAGCACAGCCCACAACTTGCTTGGCAAAAAATATCATCACTGATATGAAAAAGCTTTCTCTAAATGAAAGTTTACTTAACATTATTGCGAGAATAGCTGGTATCTTGGGTAATTTTTAATACATTTAAAACTGTGGTATATGAGGATTATAGGTTAATAGGAATAAAGGCGGTGGTAACTCTGTGTTTATGATGGGGGCTTCTCCTCAGAAGGCTCTGAGTTCAAATCTCAGCACCACTGGGCTACAATGACACTTAAACAAGGTCCTACTATATAGGCCCTATAGGGCCCTGCCCCGATAGCAGGCTGGTAAATGTCCCCAATTGCAGGAATCTGGGTCCCTATGATGTACTTTGTCATCTCGATGAATATTTGCAGAGCCCTCTGGTACTTGCTGGTGCAGCTGGCAAACCATACCAATGCAGTAAGCAATGATACTCTTCACAGGGCACAGTGGATGTATGCAAGACCGAGGAAAGATCTTCAGTGGCATACAAGCATGATACAATCTGGATAACTTCTGTGTTGTGATCTGTGTCTGTTCTTTGTCACAAAGTTCTCTACAACCTTCTTTGTGATCTTACTGTTTAAGACTAATTGTTGTAACTTCTGTTTGGAACACCACATATTTATTGAACTTTATGATGTAAACTTTATGATGGTCTTTGTTGCATGGACATGCTGACAGTCATGGATGAAGAAGGCATACAGGGTCAGCATTGCCTTTCAAAGTATCTGGCTAGCAATTTGGTGATAGCCATTTAAACAACTAATGCTTTTTTGCTTGAGAATAGGCATTATTGTTGCTTTGATACATGTTGGGATGACAGTGTAATTCATTGAAAGGTTGAAGATGTTAGTGAAGACCTCTGCCAACTGATCTTCACATTTCTGAAGTACCCGCCCCAGGATACCTTTCTCAGGTTGATGATGCACAGTGCCCTCCTAACCTCACTAGCATCCAGAATCTGTCTCTGATGATCTGGTGGCAGACTGTCCATTACGCTAGTATTATTCTCCTTATCAAAGTATGAAAAAAAACTTGCCAAGGATATCTGATAATGATCATTCCTTCTTTTGTAATCTGTAACCCTGCTGTAAGATTGGTTGCTACTGTAGGCTGTAGGCTGTAGTATTGTTGGCTTTGTAAGTAACATCCCTACACCTTAAAAGGTGCCTAACTTTGTTATCCAGCCAGGGTTTTTAATTAGGAAACCCATGGATTTTCTTAACAGTGGTGACTTTTTAAAATAAAAATGTTTTATATGATAGCCCTAATAAGGTATAGTATACTGGTCACAGTCTGTATCAACAACATTCAAATAGACTTGTAGTTGTGCTGTTGCTACCTCAGGCCATACTTAATTTTTTTCAGCTAGTTGGCTTAACTCTACCGATGAGTGGTTTACAAACTGGCAACATTAACAGAGAGGTGATTAGGGTTTGGCATAAATGAGGATATGATACCACCTCGTATTCAATGATCATGTTTGTCTAGACATAGTCTATTTTGTTAATGCTCCTTTACATTTAACATTCTGATAAAAACTACATATAACTGACTTGAGATTAGCCTGATTAAAATCTTTTGCAACAATAAAGGCTGCTTCAGGGTGGGAGTTCTGTTGTTCGCTGATAGCTGTAGCAGCTTCACTGCTTGTCCAGCATTAAAATGTGAATGGAATATAAGCAGCCATTACAGAATCACAAGAAAAGGTGTAGAGAAGGAGAAAAGAGAAGGTGTACAAAAGGGACAGCATTTCACCATGATATATTCCTTATCATGTATACTGAGTTTATATTTCTAAGAGTTTGTTTACCATTGAAATTACATAAAATTGATTATGTACATACAGAGCATACCCTTTTTATCCAGAATCAACTGTTCTGTCCATGTGGTGCAGCATGTAGCCTACTAGCTCAACAGCAACATTGGAGGTATTGATCTTTAGCAATAACATCTTGTTTGGAGTTAAAATATAATAGTTTTGTAAGGCCTCACTGCAAAGTAATCTTCAGTCTTTGCACGTCAATTTTATTGGTGAGGTATTGCATGTTTGTGAGGAAAATATAGACTCGAGCAATGGTTTGTGTGGTGTAGCCTTTAACATAGCTTGTAGCTTGACCCACTTCACCCGCTTCTGTCTCCGCTCTTTCTGCCACTGTCAGTGTCTCCCTCCTGGCATGATAACTCAAGCTAAACCCGGTAGTCTGACAATTGCTGCTGGTATTTGAGCATAATCAACAGTGAGGTGTGAGGTGTGAACTTGCAAAAAAGTTTGTCATGACTACAGATGAAGTGTGCCTCAACATCTCACTCAAAGACAAGCCATAACAACAGTAACAGACACAGCCACCAAGCAACAGGCCACCATCTTGTATAATCAGATTGTAAATAAAACTGTATTAAAAACAAATTCTGTGTGTTTCCCTCTATGTATGGGTGAAGAGGCTAAACACATTGGCTGACACCTGGGGATGCCACAGGGTTATTTTAAATACTCTGCCTAGGATGCAAGAGTCACAGATGGGTAGTGCTGCAGGGGTGAGTGGTTGAGGGTTTGTTCTAGGTACTGTAAGGATGGAGGATAAAGCCTTGGGACAAAGTCCATTAGAGGATTGGAGATCTTTAGAAGGACATACCATATGCTTTCACTGATCTTAGCCAATAATATGCAAAAACACTTCTTTGAATTCTGTACTAACATACTTTCTTAAATTTTATGCCTGTTAAGTAAAAAATTGAAAAAAGCTTAATCATTGTAAAATTGCAGATTAAACATATAGTAATATAGTGTATGGGTTAAAAATTTAAAGAAAATTGTAATTATTATCTGGTAAACAGGAAGACAAAAACATAATAACATGATTAGGTCTTAAGAAAAGCTCCTATCCATTTTTAAGGCATGTTACATTTACATTTAGGTGTGGGAGAACTTTGGAAGGTTCAATTCTACTGCACATTTCAGTCTTTTAAAAGCTAAATTAACCAGCTGCATTCATTAGGAATTAGCATATTTAAATATATATATATATATCAGCACTACATTTCAATTAAGAAAGAATGATACTGTATACAGATGTGCTGAAATGGTCCAATAAGAAAGTTTGCCAAAATTAAGCTTTTATTAGAAAGTACTCAGATGTACACACCAGTCATTAGGAGAAGACATTATTATCAGTTCAGTCATTCATGGTTCAGGTTGTTCAGAAAATACTAGTCATAAAAACTACTTGTGGTTGTCACACATCACTTCAAGGTATAGAAAAGGTGCCAGTGAAATTCATAAATAGGTTGCCTTAGTATTTTACTCAATCTCAACATCTGCCTGAAAACATGCTTACTGCATAACAGCAATACACACAAATGTGTTTTTTGTTTGTTTAGCGGATACATTGTAAATGTGGGAACAGTCAGGTATCTTTGTTAAGATAAAACATTGATAAGACAACTTACACCAGTGAGCTGCATTGTAGTAGAATACTGTAGTTAGTTGGATTAATACCACCACTATTAGTAGCCACATTTTCATATTAAGAACCAACATAAATTATATGATGATGGTTTTCCTAAATATATTTACTTGTCTAAATACCTAACAACCACTAGGGAAATGAAAAATCAAAATTAAAAGAAAAAAATATACAACAAAATAGAATAATGTCTTAAGCCATGGCCTGTTCACTAGTAAAAGTAAGACCATTTCCACACTCACAATGTGAACTCACAGTTCTTTTCTCACAGTTGTTTTTATGCTTCATTTAGTAAAGTCTAAGCTCAGCAATATTATGTAGGAATAAAATGAAGTCAGCTGATGACCTGAATGTACTAAATGACCAAGTTATCCCATCAAAGGATGTTTTTTTCTCCCCTGATGGCACAGACATATTCCAGTACTCAAATTGTGGAAAAGTGGTTTTAGTCATGATGATTAAATTCTTCTCTTCCAGTTTCTCTCATCTCACTTTAAATGTGTCCCTCTCTGTCCCACTCTCTCTTCTCTTTAGGCCTTTTTCTTTCAGTATGTGTTCATTTCTCTTACCCCCTCCATAAATATCAGACTGGTTTTGATCCTTACTTCACTCCTTTTATTGTATCTTCCTCTAAAAAAAAAAATAACTTTGCCTTTCCAACCTAGAATAATGACCCTAACACAGGAAATAATGAACAAAGCAGACACACGTCCTTGCATGCTCACACACAGATACACCATTATTTCACTCTGGCCCATTGAAGAAAGAGTCCACAGAAGAGTCCCCCCCCCCCCCCCCCCCCCCCCCCCC
>JAOVVB010000015.1:4412396-4422985 GCA_028570985.1 Heterobranchus longifilis | reverse complement strand
TATCTTTTGATCATAGAAACAACCGAAAACAACCATGATTAAAATGAACTAAAATTCAGAAATTGATGAAAAAAAAGTTTTATTTTATACTGCACAATCCTGAGCTCATAAGCAGCAAAACAAATAAGGCTAAAATTATCTGAGATCATTATCAGCTACATCATGTTACAGTATTAATTCAGCAGACACTTTTATCTAAAGTGAGTGACAACGATCCTTAAAAAATGGTGGATAACTTGTTGCCAACTTGCAGAACGGTTGCATCTGTCTGTTGGAACTGTACATGCAATCATTCACAAACTTCACTTGCACATTACACGAAATTGCCTGGGAGTTATTGCAACATCCCCCATATAGTCCTGACCTCACTCCAAGCCATTTCCACATAGTTGAGCCATTAAAGAAGTTCCTGAGAGGTCAGCGTTTCAGACATGAGGCAGGGAGTCCGATCATAGCTCCAGCATACTAAGAAACCTTTCTACCTTGATGGTTTCCAAGCACTGGTAAAATGCTGGAATAAGAGCGTTAGTGTAGCAAAAGATTATGTAGAGAAATAAAAGTAGTTTTTACTCTCAGAACTGTGTTCTATTATTCTCAAAAGTTCAAGTTTGACTTAAAGATATATCCCTTGTAAAACACTTTTAGAATCTTTAAATATGCAAAATAATTGAAATTAACAGATATGTAAAAAATGCAATGAGCTTAATATTATCAGGTTTTATTTGGTTTAAAAAAGTGAAAGACAAATTATAATAAAAAGGTCATACTATTACAGACACATTAAATTATTTTGGTTCATATGATTGACGACATTCTACTGCTCCACTGTAAAAAAAAAAAAAAAAAAAAAAAAAAAAAAAATATATATATATATATATATATATATATATAAACACCTAAACGTGAAAACTGTCTATAGCAAAAGTTTGTTTCTCAACATGTGAATCTAAGGGAGCGTATCTCTCCCCTCCTATAGAAATCGTTTGGATGGCTTCATAGGTGTCCATCCAGTCCTTTTGAAATTCAAAGTTCAGTGCACAGATCTGACCAAACATCACTCCTAAAGCTGCTGCATAGTCACCCAGGCCCTCAAGGACAACAATCCCCTGTCCACCACAGCAACTTCAACACCTTGTTTGTGCTCCTCCAGTAGTTTCAAAAGGCCAACCGTCACCCCTCTGACCCCAAAGAAACAAGAGGAGTCTTGTAAGGACAAAGATGATAAATTTCACAGAATATCTAGTTATGATAAAATATATTAATAGGCCATATACCTATGTTTCTGGCCATCTTCACCTCTTTAGTGCAGTTTGATAGCAACAGTCCTGCAGGGGGTGGGAAAGTTTATAAAATCGTGTGATTGCATCCCAGTGAAGATAAATGGCTGGCTCAACTTAATTTTTTTAGTTTATTCAGTCTGTTTCACCAAAGTTTTTTAGAACACAACAATATTGTATACAATATGAATTCATTCAACATTTATCTAGTTGGACTTTTTTTTTTTACAGTTTAGCATCCTGAAGAGAGGCAGTCAGCACCCTGTCATTAAGATGCCAGGAAAACATCCTGCCCCTGAACATTGACAAGACCATGAAACTAATCCTGGAACCGGAGAAAACAGGCAATGGCATATGCTCCCTTCACCATAAATGGAGCTGCAAAAGAGAGGGTCACCAGTTTTAAACCTCCACATAGGTGTCCACATGGTCAGCTCTAGTCTTGGTAAGGAAAGCACAACAGCTTTCCTACAATCTCAGATGCTTTAGGAGATTAAATAAACACAGTTGAGAACATTTTAAAAGCATGGAGGGAATTGCTAAATAAATTCACCTGTAATTGTTAATACACAACTTTTATTTCGTTGATGTACTGGGCAGGGGGAGCTTAGTGGTCAAGGTGTTGGACTATGGTCTATAAGGTCCCAGGTTGCCAAAGGTCCCAAATGCTCTGATGTATAATGATATAAAAATAAAATTATTGTAAGTCACTCTGGATAACAGCATCTGCCAGATCCTAAATTGATGATACTTTATTGCGTATTTTTGAAAATGCATTTCCAAGCTGTGTATAGTAATTACTAGGAGTTAGCAAGGAGGTTAGACTATAGATCCCTTTCATGTTATTTATTTATGTATTACTTAGTTTGTTGCAAATTTACTGTGCATAAAATGTGAACAAGAGGTCACACTGTGTGGCCATGTGACCGATTAGATATTCTTGTACCTATTAATCTTTTTCAGCTAATTTAGTTAAGTACTGAGCTGTGTATTGCTATTGAATTATTTTAAGCATGCATATTTAATTTGATATGACCTTCTGTGCTTTTTTTGAAAAATTTCCAGCTTAGCAAATTTCCTCATTTAAATAAGCAAATTATTTTAATGAAAAGCCCTCATGCCAGACCAATTAGTAATGAATTATAATCTTATGATAAATGATCCTCTGTTGACAGCCATGGGAAACAGCACAATCAAACATTAATTATTCATTCGATAATTAAGTTCAAATAGGTACTAGAGGGAGCATTGTGACCTGTTTTGTGGCGATCTCTCTCTGTCTACTGGGATCATCCCGCTAGCTATTTCAGGGCTGGCATGTTCTGTGCTGATGGTTTATTTCACTGATCTTTATGTTTAAGTCCCTGGTGTGTTTTTTTTTTTATTTATTTTTTTACTGAAATGACATGCTTTTGCAGATATCCACTAAGCTAATGGAGGGAAAGGTTAAGCAGTAGATCAATGCCTGACAACTGGAATTATAAGTAAAAAGATTAATCAATAAAAATATCAGGCTGTAAATGCTACATATAGTAAATTACTTCATTGTTTTGATAATCTCATAAATGTTATGACAATTTCCTTAACTGCTTTATCACACCCACAACATCATCAAACCAGATATTATAATCTGAATTCCAAGTCAGTCTTATTTTTTTAAACTTATAAACTTATTTTTAAAGGCACTTGGCATCAGGGCATTTTCTGTAATAGTACTATGGAACACTTAACCTGTCTATACAGTATATTCTTGACTGCTAGTCTTCTTGACCCATGACTATAATTCTGCTTGATGCCAAAACTAAACAAAATTGGGTTAGAACTCAATCCCTCATGCTTCTTCATTACAGTTTTAAGCAGTGTTCTAGCAGTTTTCTTTTTTTAGCTTCTAAAGTAAAGAATGTGTCAAAGATATGATATTCTTAAGTAGGAAGTAGTTGAGGCAAGTGTCCTGAAAACAGGACAAAATAAAGAGAACAAGATGCAAACATGAATACTACTGTATGACTAGAAACTAAACTATCACTGAGGGTTAAGAAACTAAGCAGATTAGGAAAGCAAACATAGAAGGTAACAGCCGTAAACTGTTACAACAGTAAACATCAAAGTTGCTTTTAACTATGTATACGTGAACACATGATGGCTACCTCATGTATCTTGTGTTCATTTGGTGCATAGCTTTTGCACATCCTTGGTAATTAATGCGACGTGCCAGCAATATGCAATATGCATGTAAACAGTGTCGTCAGCAGGCACATCAAAAATGTCAGAAAATTTTAAGAAGTTGTGTAAACAGATGTACAATTACATAAGTGTATAAGTGCTACAATCCTCTAGTAACATGCACAATATACTGTGTAGGCCAGTATTTGAACAAATATGGTTATGATGCTGCCTGTTGACCACACAAACACATGCTTTAACAGCAAGTATATTCCACCTGAACAGCAACCAAGTAGAGAACTAATCAGATGCAAGTGAAAAAAAACAAATGAAACATGTACAGTACTATAAATAGACAGGATCATAAAAGAGATTAGGTGCAGATGAATTTCACAATGGGGATCATAATTTGCCGAAGTAACATTGCTATTGTTTTTATGTAGCAGGAGAGGGGTTGTAACAACATAATAACAGCTCACCAATGTTATAAACCACAAATGTAATACAAATTTGCAGCTTTAAATGTAATAACCTTATGATCACAGTGGGACGTTATTAGAATTTTGATAGCTAAAGATTTTCCCATTCTCATAAACATAAATCCCTGCAAATGTAATAGCATCTGGTATTACCTTTGTGTGAAATATAATATATTTATGTGATTATTACATTAAGTCCTTCAGGTTTGTTTCATGTTCATGGTTTATTACATTTGTGGGGTTTTAAAAATTATTTTTACACTAGTCAAAGACTAGTTTGAAAATCACTTCACTGAAAGTTCAACCACCAACCTAAACGTAAGACTTTAAACAGCATGGTTTTAATTTACCACAATTTTTGAATGAGGAATGTCAATCAAGCATACTTAGTATTAAGCCATGTCTGGCTGAATCAGTGTTTAAGCAGAGCTTAAATTAAATAAAAATTTATTGATATCATCCTTTTAACAAGTGACATACGGCTAGAAGCAGAGGAAGAAAAGATGAGAAGCTTTCAACTCACAAAGAGAACCCATCCTTTTTTTTTTTGAGTCTAGACTGAGCATCATTAGAATCACTGAAGACTAACAGCTACCCAAGTACAAATGGTGTTAAATGGACATTAAGTATGAACATATTGCGAGTTGGAATCCTAGGTCAATTACATTTCTATCTTACTTTTTCATTTCAGCATTTGCTGGATGTTTAATATAAGCCTAGAGTGTTTGATATAAAGCAAAAAAAATTTAATATTTTACATCACATTCCACTATGCACTCAGATAGTCCAAGGTTATACAGTGCTAACCCTGTTTGTCGAGATAAATTCTTAATATCATCATTATATTTTTGTCCTCATTATGGGTTTAAGAATGTGAAGGGTATTCTGTACCCACTAAGCATGCATCACTCTCGTCTAGTACTGTTCACTTCAAAACCCCATGCTGGGATGGCATCAGTTAGCCCATAAATACATCGTACTTGTGAGCACAAATGTGAGCAAAGGAAATCCATTGTCTTAACAATATAAAAGAACAATGAATAAAGGCCATTCATCCTAGATCTGTCAAAGAAAGGACATGAACAGACAGCAAAGTCTCAAAAAGGACACCATTGATCACTCAGCTGCTAACAGAAAGCAATATATAGAATAGGAATGAGTGACATCAAGAAAATGAGCTGAAGGGAAAAGATTTGGCATTGAGATCTCTCTTTCTCTCTGTCGCTCTCTCTCACATCTATCAATCTTTTTCTGTCATTTCCAGCTTCATGACCAAGAGACAAATCTTTAATAATCCATGAAGGATTTATTGATTTTAATGTCAAAATGCAACGTCAAAACAAGCATCATATTTTCAAATGGATATTTATTTATGCTTTCTCTGTCCTTCCTCCCACGATCCTCAATTTCTTTTTTTATGTCCCTGCACAATAAAATAATTTTATTTCATACCAGCCTATTTGATTCCATGCAAAGACTGTGAATGGGATTTTGGTGATACAATCAATGTGCTTAGGCATTTACACCATGGCACCAAAATATAAACAAAATATTCTAAACATTTTACATTCCCTTACACAATAGTGACTAGCATTTGGTACTTTCATGGTTCAAAACCTGGTCTTGCATCCAACCCCAGCCACAGGATGTTGCCCAAGTTAGTACACTCTCAGTGTTGTGCACAAGTCCGGATAAATTGGGGAGCATCACATTAAGAAGGTCATATGGCATAAAACCTGTGCCAAATTAAAGATGCAAGAGAAGATAAAAAACATTGAAATGTTTAAGGCCATTGCTATGTGTACTACTGTATCCCAATAAAATGGCAATAAAGCTAAATTCATGCTGAATAAGGAGTTTCCTAACCTGTTTCAACATTAAACTGAGTAAAAATCTATATTGAAACGAAACATTAAGACTTACCCTGGTCCAAACCTTAATTAGTTAATTATTGTAAAAGGCAAGTCTAAAGATGGCCACCTGGGCATCTAAATAGTTTTGACCCTAACCCAATGATGTTTCATTGAACTGATCTGATGTTTACTTCAACTGATCTAGGGTATATCTATTGGTTTATCAAAAATTGTTATGCATTAATAGTCAGGTTAGCTATACAAAAATACTCAAGTATTTGTGTTTAATTATACAGTAGCAAACTGGAAGCATGTTTTAAAGAAGCCCGTACATCCATGAATGATGACCCCGGGGCAAAGTGGCTTGGATGACTGGTTGGCAACTTGCAGAAGAGACACATCTGTCTGTGGGAACTGTACACACAATCATTCACGAACACCAGCTACACATTATAGGAACTCAGCTGGGGTTGATTACCACATCCCCTGTGCAGTCATGATTTTGCTCCAAGCCATTTCCACATGTTTGGGCCATTAAAGGAGTTCCTGGGAGGCCAGCGTTTTTAGACATGGAGCAGGCAGTCCGATCATGGCTCCAGCATACTGACAAAAACTTTCTACCTTTATGGTATCCAAGCACTAATGAAACGCTTGTATGTGTTTATTGGTATGTGGTAAGTGTATTAGAGCAGTAAATGGTTATATAGAGAAATAAAGGTAGTTTTTTACTTTCATGAGTGTGTTCTGTTATTTTTTTTACAATCAAAAGTTCTGGTGTGACTTCAACACTCTTCGTGCAATTTTAAGCCTTGCCATTTTTACAAATACATTGTAAAGGAATGACAAATAATAAGCTCAAGTTTCAATTCTATTTTGGTTCACAAAATTAAAAAAATAAAAAAATCTAGGAGTCAACTAAATTAGGAGCAAAATGTAAAAACAATGCAGCATAACACATCTTTACCAGATGTGTCTTTTATTAACTGTGGAGAAAAGAAAATGTATACAGAAAAATATTAACAAATCTCTAGTTATTCATATTACTATATACTTTAATTCATAATAAAATAATTATTATAAAATAATACTTATAATTATAATAAATTTATAAGTAACAAACATTTGTAAATTCAAGGCCCTGTTATTGTTAATGTGTAGATTCGAATAACTAATCATTTAATAGTCATGGAATTCTGCTTAAAATAAATGCTTAAGATGACACATGAAGCTGCTCATGGATATACACGTTGCAGTGGGATTATTTATAACCACAAGCAATATGTTTTCCAAGTTTATGAATTAAGTGTTATAACTGACTGGCTAAAGTGTGTGCTCATAATTAGTATATATTTATTTTCTAGTAGGCCTTTGCTACTAAATAAACTGTAAAACATTACTACATACTGTATTTAAAAAAGTGGGCTTAAGCACTGAACTGTGAATACCAGAATTGTGTACATACTGTAGTATTTAATGTACAAAGAACTTTATAGATTAAGTTAAAAAAGGTTTTTAGACATCTGTATTTATTCTTTAAGATTATAACACTTGTTATCTGTCAGCTCCTTGGGCTTGAGGCTGAATGCTGGGTAAGGCTGTTATAAATACATATGTAAATTAATAAATAAGAAATGTTCATGCTCTTTATATCTCTGTAGGTTTTGATAGTGGCAGTGCCCTAACCTACTGTTACTCTGAAAGGTTTTTGGCAACACCGTCTGCGCTCAGAATAGGAGTAGGATTGGCTGATGTTGTAAAGCTTTTGAAAAGGGAAAAAAAGGTTCTTTAGAGCAAAAAGATCTACAGAGTCTACAGCTAACTGAAAAAGATTAATGAAATAAATTTCTGTTTGCACTAAATTTAGGCAGTTTATGGTGCTCAAGGTGTCCTGTGTGTGTTCGGGTGGATCATAGTGGGGCAATTGATAGCTATCTAGCTTTTTATTAATTAATTGATTTATTTGTTTATTTATTTACTGTTTTGCCTAGCAACATAGCAAGAAACTAAATAGTTCAGTCAGGTGGCTAAGAAGCATAAATATTTCATCCACCCTGATGATTTTTTTTTCCTGATAAGTTATCCCAAAATGAACAATTACAAAAATACCACAGTCAACAATAATAATAATAATAATAATAATAATAATAATAATAAGAAGAAGAAAAAGACAAACAATATGCAAGTGTATAGAAATAGATGAAGAACCTAAAATTAAGCTGTTGTGTCATGAAGCAGATGGACAGATACAAGGGAATTTTTCAAGTACCAATGTAAAATTTACTTACTGTACATTTGCAGCATTTGGCAGATTGCCAAGGCCCTTATCCAGAGCGAGTTACATTCTACATTTGAGCAGTATAGGGTCTTGCTTAAGGGCCCAAGCGTGGCAACTTGGTGTTGGTGGTGTTTAAACCTGGGACTTTCCAGGTCCAATGCCTTAACTATGGCGGTGAGAAGTGCAAAACAAAACAGAAAAACTAAATAAAAAAAACAGAAAAAAAAGGAAAATTGAAAAAAAAATTAAAAACAAAATTACAAAACCAAAAACAAAATTACAAAAACAAAAACAAAATGAAAAAATAAAAAACCTAAATAAGAAAAAAAATTAAAAAATAACAAATGTAAAAATAAAATAACAAAACACAATGACATATTCAGAAACAAAATACCAAATGAGTAAATACAATGACAATTCAGAGGCAGGTATAGTTTGTGAATGAAATTTTTATCGCTGAGTGAAAGAGACATCTGTCACTCAAAACATACAAAAAGTACTGCAGACTCACAGAATTAAAATTTCCATAAGGCTGCGGTACTTCCGGTATATTTTGAATGTCAGATGTCTTGTCCGATCAGCGGGTTTTTAATTTATGTTGTTTTCGGGTTTATTTGTTTTTGTTTTTTTGTTTTTGAATTTGCTATTTTGTTTTTGTTTTTTTTATTTTGTTTTTGAATTTGTTATTTTGTTTTTGTTTTTTTTATGAATTTGTTAATTTTTTACAGTTTTTTTTTTTGCACTTCTCAGCCACCGTACTTAATCACTGAGCTACTCCTACCGTACAACTGAAAAAAAATAGACAGGCAATATTCAGAAACATGAGGCAGGCAAATTGTCAGGGAATTTACAAACGAAACAAAACCAAATCAGGAAACCTGAAGCAGGCTATACCAAAAACACTAACAAGGACAGAAACATAAGAAAGGGTTGGAATAATCCCAGACGCAATGCATGAACAAGACCTATCACATCAACACTAAGAGTCAGGGATTTTAATAAAAGTAGTGTGATCACTAGATAGGTGCCATTAAAAATTAGGAGACTTCACAGGGACTTGAGTTAGAATAGAGGTATTCTAACTCAAAGATCATGCGAATTGTAGTCTTCAGGAGTTACAGACATGATGTGGCATTGGTGTTTTTATTTCTGTCTCTATATATCTATACGGTCCTTGAGAGGGATTTGAAAATGAGCATTTTTAAGACATACTGAGTAACTCTGTTGATGTCGCAGACAGGATGTGAGCAGGCATGCTTAGGCTGTTGCTGTTGCTAGGCATTTTCACAGAGCTTTTCATAAAATAAAAACTGCCGTACTAAGATGAGAACATCAAGATCTAGCTGCGGGAAGGCATAAACGAGATTACACATGGATAATTGTACATAGATTATTTTACTTAAATTATTGATAGATACATAATAAAATCTATTTGTGTATTCAGGGTTTGTGGTCAATTTTTTTTGGCCAAATAAACCATTATATTATATATTATTATATATTATTAAAAGACTGCTGCTAATTTGTCTGCTGCATATTCATGCTGCGAAACTTACAACCTACCACCTCCCAAAGAGGCTCTATTGGATTTAGTTTTAACAACTGAGTGGCCAACTGAAGTATCTCAATCTTATTGTCCTGTGTATGAAATCAGTATGTTATGATTTGTTATTTGTGAAATGCTATTGAGTCATGGTAGAAGTAGAAAAATAAAAAGTCTTTATGTCTCATGGTAAAATTAATTTCTTCACATACCCCAGTCTGTCTGTGCAGGGTCAAATACCATGATATGCATGATACAGAATTCCTACAACAGAAAAAGTTCAGGCATTGCTCAAGGGTGAAAAAGAAGAGGTGTAAGTGGTCAGCAACAATACTCAGATAAGTTCCTCAGAATCCACACCTGGCCATCAAAAAGGTGCAACAGTATAAAATGGCCTGAAAAATCATTAAAATGTGAACTTTTACTGCTGTACCATTGAGAGCATCTTCATCAACTGCATCTCTGTGTGTTATGGCAACTGCACTGCAACACACTGCAAAACATTTCAGCAGGTGGGGAAAACTGCCCACTGAATCATCGGTACTTGGCACCCACTATTGAAGAGATTTACAAGAAACACTCACTGCAAAGGGCAAAAGGGATTATCAAGAACACCTCTCACCCTAATCATGGACTATTTACCCTACTTCCATTAGACAGGCACTACCGGTGCCTCAGCACACAAACAGACTGAAAAACAGCTTTTTCTCAGAAGCTGCTTCCGTACTGAACGCCTGATGGTTTACTTACCACTATACTAAGACACTGTCTCTACTAATACTGCATTGGTCACTGCTTAAAACTTCTAATGCTATCTTTATACTATGGTATCTTTCATCCATACCTGTTATGTACTGTATACATATGTATATTCTGTTTAACATGGTGTTCTTTACATGTCTTTCAAATTGCATTTTTGTATACATACTGCACACACACACACACACACACACACACACACATATATATATATATATATATATATATATATATATATAT
>JAOVVB010000015.1:4385966-4412296 GCA_028570985.1 Heterobranchus longifilis | reverse complement strand
TTACCATGTCCATTTCTTTATGATCACAGCATAACACACCATGCCTTTACTTGACTCAAATGGCCTTCACCAGATCTCAATCCAATAAAGCAGTGGTTCCCAACCATGGTCTTTGAGGAACCCCTGGCCTGCACACATTAGTTTTTCTCAAATTTCCTGAAAAGATGTGGCAAAGCCAGGATAAGATGTCAAATCTTCAGAAGCTGTGTGATACTATCATGTCAATATAGAGCAAAATACATCTTGTTGAATCTATATCCTAAAAGGTTAAAGTACTTTTGAAGGCAAAAGGGGTTTCAACATAGTACTACCAAGGTGTACCACATAAAGTGGCTGGTGAATCCTATTTATAATACCACTGCACCTTCTGCATCCACATACTGTATGCCTGACACCCAAAGCTTGGAGGAAATTGGTCCCCATTTATCCACAACACAACCCTTACTTGACACAAGGTAGACTATGTCCATGAGCTCATGGTTTCAATACTAGTAAAATAAAACTAAATACATTTCTCTTGTTCATGCAGATTACACAGTTGTGTTTGTGTGTGTGTGTGTGTGTGCTGTTCTGTTTTTTTTCTTTTCTCAGTAATTATTAGTTAGTTAATGAAGGTAAAGTCTTTTAGTTTCTTCTTGCCACTGAGCTCCTTGTAGTTTATGTATTCCTTTATCCAGCTCATCATATTCTTTCAAAAGTTTCCCAAGGACAGTTGGTCGCTGCATGAATAGCTTCATGATTGCACGAAATAAGAATAATGTCTGTTTCTCTCTCAGTGCAGCGAGAGAGAAAAAAGCAGCTTGGCGACATCATAAGTCGAAAGCATTGGATACTTTTCCCTTCATTACCGAGAATTCTTACGCCCCCGTGTGCAACTGGAACATTCTATGACACAAGATGACCCTGACGACCAGAGGGACACACACACATACGTTCCTATTAAAGTGAGGACTGCTTATTGACAGCAGGGTGCAATCAGGTCTCACAAAGATATCTATCTGCAGCCGGATTGCTATTACTGCTCAGCCATTGAGCTGAGAGGAGCCACGATCCTATTAAGAGTGCTGAAGCCAATCAGAGCACCAGCCTCATGCTCGCTCTTCCAGCCACTGGCTCTGTAATTGCCAGCCATCCAATTGGAGCTCATTAGAGAGTTTGGATTCTTAATTGCTGGCTGGATCAATGGCCCACTTATTAAAGACAATCCTCCTGTCCAGCAATGTCTCACCACAGCACACACTTTTCAAAAGCATGGGCTCATTAACGAACCTCCTCGGGCTTTCCTATTTCCACCTGCTCTCTCTCTCTCTCTCTCTCTCTCTCTCTCTCTTAACTTTCTTCTTCCAAATCCATGTATTTGTCTTCCTTTTCTCATATTTTGTCAGTCTTTTTCGTTTTTTATTAATACATTATTTAAAATGCATGACTTTATTACACATTCTTTGTACCAAGTGTCTGTGAAATGCAAAAGGTTGTCCTATCTTAGACTTTTTTTTTGCTTTTTAGTTTAACCAACTTATTCATCAATCATTTTTTCTTTCTTTTTTGTTGCATTAACATTTCCAAGGTTATTTCACATTCATTGGCTTGTGTTTGATGTATCATGTTGTGTGTGGCCTAATCATTTATGTCTAATCTGTCCTCATGGAAGTATTCCTAATAGCCGATGTCAGTGATCCATCACTGGTCTGTAGATAACATTATTATTATTATTATTATTATTATTATTATTATTATTATTATTATTATTATTAATGAGAAAGTAGAAACACTATCTCTCCTTCATCATTTTTTTCATCTTTCTCAAACTCTTTTGGCTACTGCCCCTCTCTCTCTCTCTCTCTCCCCCCTCTCCCTCTTTCTCTACCAGTGTCTCCATCTCACTATTTTTGTCCTCCTTCCACTACCATCCTTTTTTCCATCACATTTTCTCTTTTTCCACCTGTCCACTTGTCCCATATCACTGCCTTAGTCTGGTTCTCTTTTTCCTTCTAATTTCCACTATATCTTACTTTTCCACATCTCTCTATGTCACCACTTCTGTCACTTCTTCCTCACTTAGTTTTTATCTTCACTTTTTTAATATTCCTGTCTCTGTCTCCCTTTTACTCTTTTACCTACTGCTCTTTCCTTGTTTTCTCTTCTTGTCTGTTTTGCTCTATTTCCATCCATCTGTTTGTCTTGATCGACATTTCCCACCGTCTGTTTTCTTCTCACTGCATCTTTCTCTCTGTGACTGTTTGTCTCACTAGCTCCTCTTTGTCCCAGCTCTTGTAATTCCTTTTAAGTCAATTCACTTAAACAACAAAGCACTAACTTAAAGTTATAGATTTTACTTGTTTCTCTGTTCTCTTGTTCACTGTCACTAAGGTGGCACTCATATAATATCATTCCTTCCTAATATGTGCAAAGCTTATTTTCTCCCACACTCTCTCTTCTCCTTATTCTTCCTTTGTCTCTGTAAGTCCCCAATTCCTCTTTATTACTCACTCTCCCTATCTGTCTCCCTCTTCATTCCTGTTGTCCACTAGCAATAAGGTGTTGAACACTCCTTTTCTATCGGCTGAATAGTTCTGTTGAGCAGGAGGCTTTTGTGCCCCTTGCATTTTCATCTCATAAGAACAGCCCGGGGATTTGATAACAGCTAAATCAATATTGCTATGAGGGTTGATTTTCGAGATTGGCTCTGAGTTGGCCAAGTCAAGACCTGAGGGTTTTTCTTTCCTTTCGCTGTTTTTTTGGAGGAAAAAGGTCCTAAAAATGTCCTCATTACCACACCGATTGCTCGTTAAAAATCACTACTGGGCTTAAGGAAATGAGTGCTTATTAAACACGTCAGATCCATTAGCGTGTCTGGGTTGTTACAGTGTCTGTGAATTCCGATTACTGATTTGAATTTCAAATCTAATGTGAGTTCATGCCATCAGAGGCTTGCTAATGAGAAGAGACTACCTCATTAAATTAACTACACTATTCTCAGCACCACACTGACATCTAGGGGTAAAGGATGAGTAATGCAAAAATGAGAACGTTTCAAATTAATATTTTACATGAAAAGCAATATGCGGTGAGGACCAATTATTACACATTTTTTTAGATATAATTTTCACATCTTTTAAATGCCCCTGTGCTTAAAGGGAATTTCAAGCACAAATGAAATTGAACAGGTCAACCAACTAGCCTGCTGATCTGTTCCCTGAAATCATGGGAAAACTAATGTTCAGGTTAGGTGGAGCTAAAAACTCGTTAAAAACCACTGTGAATAAAAGCTGTAAATTTCCAACCACTGACTGATTTCAGTAACACGTTGTTTGTTGTTACTTTGTTTTATATACAGGTATAGACAGCACAGTGTCAGACACATCTCAATATCAACTGTTCCAGGAAGATTAATGAAAATTTTGGATGCCTTCAGCATTTTGGATGCCTTTAAGAGGAAGAAATAGAAGGTGCATCCATTGCGCCTGGTCTTAGAAAAACAATAGTCTTAGAGGAACAATGGTCCTAGAGAAACAGTTGTTGCTGCACATCAACCTGGAAAGGGTTATACAACTATTTCTAAAGAATTTGGAGTTCATTGTTCTACAGTGTAACTTCAGTCTTCTTCTTTCTAAAAAGAACATGGAAGCATAACTTATATTCACAAAACTACAAAAAGCAACAAACAATAAGGCTACTGGAACAATGTCGTATGGAGCAGGAGGGATGATGATTTGTGCCTGGGCACCTTTTAGGATTTGTCCATGAACTCCTCTGTATACCAGATGTGAGGCCAACTGTCTGACAGCTAAAATTTAAATTACCCCAAATTGGGTCATGTAACAGAACGTTTATCTGAAGCTTATCAGTAAATCTACATAAAAATGACTGAAAAATAAAATAATTTTAAACTTTTTTGGAATAGCCTAATCAAAGTCCAGACTTCAACCCAAAATCAAATGCTAAAAATCCTCAATGAGCTGAAGCAATGTTGTAGAAGAATGGGCTAAAATTCCTCCACAATGACATGAAAAACTTATTAGTTATACAGGAAATGATGACTTCAATTATTTCTGCAAAAAGTGGATTTACAAATTATTGATTCATGGGGGAACTTAGTATTGCCCACATGGTTTATGTTTTTATTTATTTATTTATTTTTGTTAAATATATATTGGCATGGTGAAAAAAAGTTATATGTTATTGTTCGTCTCAGGTTGTACTGTATTTGCCTAATACTAAGACTGCTATTTTACAAATTTTATTATGTTCTTACACAAACAAAAGTACAGAGAATTAAAAGAGGGTGTACAAACTTGTATATATGAAGAAGTACAAAAAGTGTAAAATTAAAAAGTTCTTAGCGGCCATAAAGTGGGCAGGGGGTGTTGGGGAGTAATAGTCCTCGTGCAAACAACGACATACAAACATATTTTCTCCTATTTGTGATCAGTTTTTATTTTGTTTATAGACTTTCTGGGATTCACCATTTTTTTAAACTTTTTTTTGCTCTTAGGTAAGAGAAAATGGGCACTTTTACCAAGATAGGGGGAAAAAAATCTCCCATTTTCACTGATACACTGAAACATAGTTTTAAAATTGAAAAGTTTTTTTAAAAAATGCATCATATAATCAAATTTGGATAACTATATGTTTTAGTGAAATTATAGTGATTTGATCATTTAATTAATCCCAATTGAGACTACAAAATCTCTTGGATGCTTGCAGCTATTCTACTTCTGAATGGCTTACAGATTGAGGTCAGAGCTTTGGCCATCCAGGGCTTATGCATAGAGTGTTTTTAAACATCACACAGATTTGATGAGATGGATGAATGGATCATGAGTCTTTTTTGGATTGCCACAAACACTCTAAAACACATAATTATGAAGCCACTAGCCACTGTAATTGACAAAAACAACCCCTACTCTATAAAGCCCTTGACTAACGTGGCATTGACAGCATCACAGATCTTTTACCCTTGCTGTTTTTTGTGTTTTTTTTTATTTACCTGTAATGCTATTGCTCACTTTATGGAAGCTCTCATGCTTAATAGGTTTATTTCAAAGTACTTAAAATTTTCTACTACTGTAGTTCTTCTTTTTCTTCTTCTTCTTCTTCATCTGTGCGAATCCTATGTGCTTCCAAAGTAAGACCAGAAGATGTTTGATGCACCTGATCATGCACCTGATGCATTCTCTCTCTCTTTCTCCTTCTTTCTCTTTTCCTCTCTCTCTCTCTTTTCCTTTCTCTCTCTCTCTCTCTCTCTCTCTCTTCCTCTCTTTTCCATCATGCCATCTATCTATTTACCTTTTAAAGGATTGTGGTTTAACTTTTAAATGTATTGAAAGGTTTCTAAGATTTAGAAGATTTCTAGAAAGTAACCACTTTTGTAAGAGCTATACAACCAAAGGTCTATAAATATACCTGGATATGATCTTTTTACTTTGAGCCTTTTTTATGATACAATATTTACAATATTCTGGGTTTTCCTAGCAGCCCTAGAGATTTCTTGGACATTATGAATGGTTGTCTTAGGTATAAAGTTAAATAACTCATTGGAAAATGTTTATCTTGGGAAGTAAAATTTTTCTCAGAGGAAAAGGTTGTCCTTGCTGTGAATGTCATTAGCCTGAACAGTGGTAATGGGTTTGCGTTATCAAGCTGCAAGTTTTATTGGGTTGTGCCCGTGCAACTGGCTCATTAACAAGCTGTTCCCTGTGTCATAAGCATGCTTTCACGAAATACTCATCAAGTGAAATGTTATAATAATAACATTATTAAAAAATAATAAGGCTTAAATAAAGTTTGTGGGTGCATTTAAATAACCCAAATGAGCTTCCAATGGGTAAAAATAAATAAAATAAAATAAATTTTACCTTTTAAAATTTTAAGTTTATTTTATTTTTAAACTTACCCAGGGAATTAAAAAAACCAATTGGTCAAATATAATGGGCTAAACCACAGAAACAAACAGTGGAATGATGGCGAGCTAAATCTTGTTTGGTTCTGAAAAAAAATTCTAAAGCATTGACACAGAGTGCACTTGATCTGTGGTTTAGGTGCAGCTTTGCCATAAACAAACACTCATCAGTGGCTGGCATTTAGTGGGAGCACCACAGCAGGCCACAAAATATGAGCTTGGGTGCAGCTGGAGCTCTCTGCAGCTGCCATCTACACACACACACACACACACACGCACATACAATTTTCTTATTCCCCCATGCGCCTTACATCTCTCTAATCCTGTAATTATTGCATTATAACATTATTTGCGCATTTGGCTTTTATCCTTCTCATCCCCAGGGGCTTAAAGAACATTTGGCTAAAAACAGTTCTTGGCGAAAATGCTGAAAATATTCCAAAGAATTTCTTTCATGTAAAATAAAGTGTACCTTTTTCTTTTAAAAAGCTTGGTCTTTTAATTCCTCTTTTTTAATGACTTTGCAACACAAGCATGAATCTCACATTCTTAGCTGCAGTACTGTACATTGAGCTAAATATATCTTTTCAGATATATTCTATATATTTATTTTCTTTTTTTTCCATCAAAAATTTGCTTCTATAAAGTGTCCTCCATCAGCATCACGAGTTAATGCAAGTCCATAAATATAATTTTCAGGTGTCCTCAAAACTAAATCCTCATTATTGTGATGATTTACATTTCCTGATGATCTTGGCAGTCATTATATAAATTATAATAATTGTAGCAAGTCCTGACATTTTATATCACAGAAGACATTCCAAAGGAGCATATTGTCATTTATATAGTGTTGCTCCCCTTGGTGCTGCTTGTAGTTAAATGTCTTGCTTAAGGGCATAGCAGCAGTTCTTGAAAATTACCACAGTTCTGAAAGAACTAAACAAAATTAGAATCCCATTTTAACGAAATTCTCCAGCTGGCCACTCTGTTTCCAACAGGGCTTTTTAAGCACATAAGCCTTTTGAAAATAGCACCATTTATAGAGTAAAGCCCATGGAGCAATGGTAGCTTTTTTACAAGGCCTTGGAGGCATGAAATTCTAAATGACTGACAAAATGCTTTCCTGAAGTTTACACCAAAACTTGGTTGGGATTATTTTTTTTAAAGATAATATTTACCTTTCGAAAATATAAAACTGTATCTTCTACTGATAGCTGGACCTATCATGGAATCATACTAGAGGTGTAACCACCGCACCGTACCAATGCATCAATTGATAATCAATTGATCTAGTCTTCCATGTCATCATTCTTGATTTAATAGTAGATACGGTACCCTTGTATTTTCAACAGAGTTGGTCAAATTCATTGGAGGCTTACATTCAGTCATATTTAATTTAGTAGATTTATTGGTATCAAATATTAATTTGCTCTGTTAAAAAAAGCTAAATATACTGTATTGTATTATAGCAGATTTAGTGATTTTATCCAATACGAAATTGCTGCCTGAAAAACTTAAACTGTATCATTTCATGTAGAAGCCTGAGGTTTAGGTCTAGAATCAGAGCAAATAACCCAGAGTTGGAGCAGATGTTATAAAATCACATGAATAAATAAAACCAAAGAAACCAAAAAGAGGGTATGCAGTCACATGAAAGGATGTTGCTATTTTGCCACATTAATGCTCCAGCTACTATATGTCTAGCCACCAAGATTCAGTGTCAAAAATATCACAGTATTATTATCTTGGACAGATTGGGGAAAAGGATTTAACTATGTGAAGGTGGCAAGAGATAACATGGTTTCCAATGTTGCATGCCAGTAAGGGACACAGTCAATACATTCATACGCTACAAAGCCATCCACAGACTTTATATGCAATATTAAGATGTCTGCCCTATTCTCCTATTGTAAATAAATAGAAATCTTAAGGGTGGGAATGTAAGATGATCACCCCTAGAATAGCTATTGTAAATAAATAGCAATCTTAAGGGTGATCATCGTACATTCCCACCCTTAAGATTGCTATTTATTTACAATAGGAGAATAGGGCAGACATCTTAATATTGCACTGGATGTTCAGATGATTCAAAAATAAACAAGGGACTCATTAAAAGCACAAATTTGGTGGAGCAATGTGATCCACACGTACAGCACAGTAGGTTAGATATACTGAGTATTCCAGTATAATATCAGATCAACACCCCCTTAATTGTACAGACAAATGGTTGTTATTAAAATCATACAATTATTTAATGAGAACAAATTGCATTGTCCAAACAGGTGTCAACAGTTTTTACATACCCCGATCATCCGTAAAATTACCACTCCATCCATTTATTTAGGAACCTCTGTAGTCCAGCTAGGGACCATGAAGGCCAGTGGCAACCATTGGTGGCAACCATTGTATTTATTCAAGATTACCATTACAAAACATTAACACATTAATATTGATTATTAATCATATTATTAATTATTATTAATTAGTAAACTGGTGACAGGATGATGGGCATCCAAGGCTTACCCATGCCTATGATGACCAATGCAGACAGTGCAGCACACATATTGTACCTGAAAAAAGTCAATGTTGGGCCACCACGGACAGGTCCTGCCAAGCAAACAGCTCAAAGCCACTGACCTGGCCTTCAAATTTCTCATTTCCCAATCTGACAAAGCATATACTGTGAATGTGCTGGACAAAAAAAAGTGCCCACACAACCTACAGCACCCAAAGGATCCACTGCCATTGTACCCCCAGAGATCTTGTCATTCCCCTAGGGGCCAGGGTACAAATAAAACATAGTATGCAGGCTAGCCTACTCTACTAGCAAAAGCATGCAAATAGAAAACTAAAAGGAGATACCCACAATCCTGTTGTAGTAGCAGCAAGCAAATACTTGAAACTGAAAACATTACCACACACAACAGCAAAACAGAGGCTTAAACAACTAATTGGAATTTAATGAGAAGCAGCTAGAAACAACAGGGAAGTAACAAGACTGAACTCTCAAAACAAAGTCTCAAAACAAAGAATGTTATGAACTCAAGTCCTCTTTAAGCAGTTACAGCTATTTTCTTTGAGGAAATCCTCACATAATCTCCATTTAAGGTGCAACTACTAACATGGATAATAGCATAATGGTTTACAAGGTACCATTCACAGTTAATTAAACTGATGCTGAGGCTGTTATATGGGTCAGAGGGGAAGGATGAAGATTTGGCAAGGTGTCTGTGACAGAGCTGTTTGGAGTAGAAAGGAGAAAGGAGTTTGGACTGGGTTTGGTGCTTGACATGGTAACTGGGTTGAGACACAGAATGGGTGTTGGGCTAGGACAGTGGAACTGGACTTCACATGGGCATTGGGCTTATCCATGGCATGGAGCTTGAGATTGGAAACCACTGCTTGGCAGGATTCATGTAAAGCAAAAAAGAAGGCATGAGATGTACATTATCAGACAGAGCATGGCAGAGCATGGTATGACTCAGGCATAGCATGGCAAGATTCATACATGCAGTGGGAGGCTTCTGCAGGCTGTTTAAGAGGTGAAGAATACTGAATAGTGTTGACCTCTGCAATCAGTGGAACACAGAACAGCAAAATTGAGTGTCCTAAATAGATAACAAATTACAACTTAATATAAAACATCTGGGAATAATAACAAAGTAACATTACAAGACTGTTCTCTGAACTCAAATAATGCTGGGAACTGAAGTCTGTGTCAACATAAAGGTCCTCTTTAGTGGTTATAGAAGTGCACCTGACATACACAGGAATCCTGACACACAGCAGACACAGAAGAGTATGTGATAGCCAAGTTAATTTTCATACTTTAATTTTTTTTCCAGACTACAGGCCAAGAATTTTGTATGTTTGGAAAAATGTTAAAGCTGTTTCTGGAGAGAGAGAGAGAGAGAGAGAGAGAGAGAGAGAGAGAGAGAGTACTGATCCCAGAGAACTAATCTTTACTTCCAAGTTTAATGTTTTGTGATGGTGAGAAAAGAGCTGTTATGTTATGTTATGTCACAAAGGGGGAAAATAGATAGAATGCCATATAAACATAATGTTTGTAGGACTGGCAGACTGCGATTAGTTCCATTTTGTGGTGTGAGTGCTTGTACTGAGATGCGTGCTGAACTGCATGCTTAAAAAATACCTTTTAAAAAGTCAGTATATATGCCCGGATAATAAAATACCATGCATTATACTGGCCTTAATGCAATGTATTTTACCTAAAAGTTGGTAATATAAATAAAAAAAATATATATATATATATACCTGAATAATATTTACTGTAAGCCGAAAGGAGAGACCCAGGATCCTGTAGTATCAACAAGCAAATACTCCACAATGATAAACTGAAAACATTACCAAACACAATAGCAAAACAGAGGCTTAAACAACTAATTACAATTTAATGAGAAACAGCTAGTAAAAACAGGGAGGTAACAAGGCTGAACTCAGACACAAAACAAAGAATGTTGGGAACTCAAGTTCACTTCTGAGGAAATCCTCACATAACCTCCTTTTAAGGTGCAACTGCTAACATGCCTAATGGTGTACAAGGTACCATTCACCAGTAATTCAACTGATGCTGAGACTGTTATATGGGGCAGGGGGGATAGATGAGGACTGAGGAGATCTGACAGAGCTTGGCATAGTACCAGGGCAAATACTGGGCAAAGTAGTTTGGACTGGGTTTTACCTAAACTTAACTCACTGTCACTTACTTGCATGGCGACTTGGTTGAGAAGTAGCATTCGGTTGTGGTTGGCTGGTACTTACCTAGGACAATAGAACTGGGCTTCATATTGGTAACCAGATTAATATGTATGTTTATTTGAAGTCTTATGTAAATGTCAATCAGTTTAACATCTTCATTTACTGTACTAATGCTCAGGGTACATTCTGCTGTTTAGAAATTGGTCCTAAGGAGGAAATGGACTTTTTTGTTCTTCTAAACTTAGGTAATAGTTATTAATAAAATGCTTCTGCAAAAAAGCCCACAAAAATAATGCTGAACCTTTAACAGTATTTGTTTGTTGGTTGGTTGGTTTTGTTTCTGGAGGAGCTCTTGGTTCCCCCAAAGAAACATATAACCATTTTTGCCTAAAAACCCTAATTGATTGATTGATTGATTGATTGATTGATTGATTGATTGAAAATAAAAGCATGTGTTTCTAATGAAGTCATTGTTATATGGTTAGGACCAGTAATGTGAAGAAAAGTCAACACGCAAGAAAACAACAATAAAAAAAAAAAAACTGTAATGTTTCTGGCTACCACACGATGACAGTGTTGTCCAACCCATTGAGCTTCTCCAACTCTTTCACCACAGAAACTGTAGCTTGCCTAAAGACCACAAAGTGCATTTTCTCCATATGGAATCCATTGTCAATATTAAATTGTTCACCTGCCATTATAAAAATACAGTATATACAGTAGTACTTAGCTCTGGTGGTTTTCCAAGATAGACAAAATAATGAGTTTCAAAATTTTGAAACCCTGAGTTTTATCCAACATTAGAAGATTAATACACAAAGGAGATGCAAAGCCCAAATCTTTGGTTTATTCCTCTGTATGAACTTACGTTAATGAGCTTCCTTCGTGATTGCAACAGGCTATAAGAACTGACATATGAGCCAATCTTCAAATGAGAACATTTCCGTTCTAAATTGAAAAAAAAAAATGTCAGCTGAGATTGGGGACATCAGGCATTAGGATTTCTGTCAATCAGAGTCAGCGGTCTCCATGCCCCAAAATGCTAGGCAGGCAGTAACAAGCAACCCAGGAAGCTTATTTAGATAAAGGTTGGGTGGGGGATCCGTCCCGATCCTGCCGATTAGATAATCCAATTCATTATATCAATTAGATCATTTTAAAGAGGGCTGGACAAAGTGAATTTAGGCCTGTTACACTGATTGATGCTAAAATCTACGGATGATTGAATGGCTCATTGTCAGGAATGTCCCCTTGAAGGGAAATGCTACCGCATATTTGGCTTTTCACCTCAATAAGAGGCAAATCTTATGTTTCTCAGTATAATGTTATTATTCATAGACTACAAATTAAAGTTCTCATTGTTTATTAACTCACTATCTATTCTTTATCATTCTGCACATGCATAAGCAGTCATTACAAAATGCTGTGTATACAGTAACATAACATACATATGTAGTCATGTGTTACTTACAGATAAATACATACACAACACAGAACACAGAAGATACTGTATATAGACAAAGAGTAACCTGACACTTATTAAGCAAAGAAGCATGAACAGGTTTTAGAATTATTAGGAAGTGTACACCCTTACCCTGAAACTATTCAAATGTTTGGGAAAACTAAAATCCCTGTCAGTCTTCTTTACTGTAACTCTGCAATGTATTTGACCATCTTTGAAGAGTAGTTTCCAAAAGGCTTAAATGCTACCTACAGTAATGCTTCAACACACTAATGACAATGCCAGTGAAACTAAGCAGGGTCAAAGCCTTAGCCTAAACTCGCATCTCCTTCCTTTTCTTCTAACAGCCTCTACCTAAGACTTAAAGGCTAAAAACAGACAGATACTTTTTCATTAAAAAAGCGAAGAAAAAAAATGTTACACAGAAGTAGTGTAGGAGGTTTAAACTGAAGATAAACTGCAATCCTTTTTCAAGGAAAGGCTCTGCACAGACACATGGGCAAGCACGCTCAGTTCAGCTCATCTTAAAAGGTATGGCGGAAAGGCAGTTTCTATTTAACTTTTTGCTACTGAACAACAATGTCCATTATTTAGAATTCATGGGAATGTAATTCATATTAAAATCCACGATGTAGTCTATCTTTGAGGATTAATAGTGAACACTGGTGCCACAGACACACGCACACACGCACAAACGCGCACGCACACACACACACACACACACACACACTTGTATGCTTTAGTCAGGTCTGACAGTTTGACCTGCCAGGCCCGTTTACCACATATGCAGTAATACACATTTCAGAGATACTTACAGGTGTATGAATATGTTTATTCATACACCTGATATGTGGAAACAGTGTCTGGCCTTTTTGGGTCAAGGAGAGTACTCTCACAGGTTGCAGGTGATAAATGTTTTTATGCATGTGTGGAATTTCATGTATGTAATGTATGTAATGTGTGGAATTGGACAACATTATTGAGTGCTGATTAACCCAGTAGTCGTTGGAATGTACAGACAGTGCTGTGTCAGCCTGATGATTAATCATGATGGTGATGGCAGGCAGTTCTGCATATTTGTGTGTATGTGTGTGTGTGTGCGTGTGTGTGTGTGTGTGTTTGTGCGGTTGGTGACAGGGAAAGTGGCCTGACAGTGGTGGCATGGGTCAGACGCTTCACCTCAAACAATGGAATTCTGACTGAAAGAGAATAAGTGCAGAAAGAATGAGGGAGAGTGGGTGAGTGCTCCATCCGGCGACATACAGTCCCATGACATCACAGCAAAGGGATGAGAGAGAGAAATGGCAGAGATAAAACTGGCAGATAAAAGAAGGAGTGGAGGGGTTATGGGCTGGAGGAGGAGAGATGGAAAGCTGATAAGTAAAGGGAGAGTTGGGGGGATAATTCATCGATGTGGAGCTGAAACAGGAGACAGGAGCAGGAGGAGTCAGTACACCATTACTGCTTCTGCATTATCACAGACCATTCATTAGCAACCACAAAAGCAGCTCTGCCCTCCCACAAACAACCACACTTTCATCCACTCACTTATTCATTCAATCACCTATTCATTCTGACTTCCTCTTTTTATCGATACGCTTACGTATTTACTAACATGCGCATCCATTTACTTGGTCAAACTTTTTGTCCATTCATCCATTCATTGACTATTTGACTCATTTATTTGGACTCACTTTACTCCTTTCACTCACTCATTTATTCATGTATTTACTTATTCCGTTGTGCTTAACTAACACCTACCACTAACACCTAATCATACACTAAGGGCAAATGCCTTCATATCTACACGGAGGAAACCCATTAAGCAGAGGGAGAACACACAAACTCCACATACAAACCTGAGTCAAGATCTGAACCCCTGGGGATGTGAAGCAACAGTGATAACTACTAAGGCACCATACTACCATTATTCTTATTTATTCACTTATTAATTTTTTGACTTTTCATTCACGAGGCCACTCTGATATATTTACTTACTCATGTCATCTCTTATTGTTTTACTCACTATTTATCTTACTCAAATATACACTACAACCCAATTGTTTGGACACACCTAGTCTCGATTCCCTATGATGGTATTTAGGAGAATTAGTTCGTCATGGTGCTTGATGGGTTTTGCAAATGCACTTGACAATACAGTGGAACCTTGGATTACGAGCATAATTTGTTCCAGGAGTGGGCTCGCATTTCAAAACACTCGTAAACCAACTCGAATTTTCCATAAGAAATAATGGGACTTAAAAGTATTCATTCCACAGCCCCAAAAAATAAATACATAAAAATAATTAACACAAAATATAAAGTAAAGTCACAAATTACTCTGCACTTTACCTTTGAAAAGAATCGCGACAGAGCAGTGTATCTGTGTAGAGCAGAAAGAAAGAGTGTGTGTCTGTGAAGGCAAAAAGTAGGAGGGGTCTGTGTGTGTGTGTGTGTGTGGCACAGTGTCCAATGACACGCACGCACACAGACACAAAGAGCAGGCTGATACAGAGAGAGAAAATGGATTTTTAACCTCTCTAATGAGAGTTGCTTTTGCCTTACACGTGCGCTGTACACATACGCATACAGACACAAAATAAAATATGTTTTACGCACACACGTGGTCACAATGTTAAAGTAAACAGTACACGCGTGCACGGATGTTGATTATACCAGTGAGAGACACACGCTAAGGCCCAGCAGGTGGAGACGATTACCCACAATTCCGCAGCTCAAGAAAGAGAAAAACCGTTGGCTCAGTTGTGATCATGTGATGCTCAGCGTCAAAACAAGAAGCATATGCGTGATACATGATACTCGGTACTCGTAAAACAAGACTTGTTCATTTTACAAGTCGAAACGTATTAAAAATCTTTGTTCATTTTGCGGAACACTCGCAAACCATGTTACTCGCAATCCGGGGTTTCACTGTACTGTTATTTCAAGAACTATTCCAGAACAGCTGGCTTTCATGCTTTAAAATAACAACTTACAGTTGTTGTTTGCTGTTCTTTAAGTATCTAATGCCACATGTGCTATTTCATAATTTTGACAAAATCCAGTAGTTGTTAATTGTTATAGAATGTAGAATAAATCTAAACTTGCATCCAAACTTAGTCACTTATTCACTGCTTAAATCATTTATTTTATTTTTCCCTTACTGTATGTATTTGATGCAGCTTTACATCAATCATTGACACTGTACAACTCGTGTATTCACTCAGTGTTAAGTCAAGCTTAACCTTTTACTCACTTCCCTCATCTCTTTTCACATATCAAATCTCTCAAAGTATCCAGTTGATTCTTGTTTAATGTATCCACTTTTTTACTTGCCTACTTTTTTATTTGTCTAGTCACTCATTCATTCATCTTCACTTATTTATTAATCTTCTCACACTTATCCAATTTCATTGACTACTTGCTAACCCGTTTATTCACCCACTCACTTATTTTATTTGCTGTCACATTTATCCACACAAATCTCTGCTTAGGCTCTAGTGCTACCTAAGACTCTACTCACTTACTTGCTGCTTTTCTAACCAACTCACTCAGTTTCAGTACTTACTGCTCCAATCTCTAACTTAGACATTTACTGTACTTTTTTAATGTCTCACTCACTATTCACACACTTAGCTTACTTAATGTCGTACTTTTTACTCATGCACTTATTTATTTTTTTTGCACATTATTAATTTTATTCACTTATTTCCTTATAATTTTTACTTGTATAAATTATATTGTAATTTTTACAATATATTTTATAATGCTTTACTGACTTACAAATTTCATTGCTTAATCATTTATTTTTTCTTTCTCTTTTATTAGTTCACCCACATACCCAGTCACTCATTCTTTTGCCCTTGTTCATTCAGTCATTCACTGCTTTAATCGCTCACTGATCTCTCATTATCATTAAATTGAACTCATCATTCTTATTATTACAGTTCTTAATCACTCATCGTTTATACCACTTTATCCTGTATACAGGGTTATGGGGACCTGAATTCCTTTCTTAGGTCAGAGGCAGGGTACACCCTGTAATGGGGTACCAATTCATCTGAGGGCACACACACATACACTACGGGCAATTGGGACAGAGCAAATTAGCCTAATATACATGTCTTTGGACTGGGAGAACCTCTTAATACCAGGAGGAAACCCACCAAGCACAGGGACAGCATGCAAACTCCACGCACACAGATGCTAGAAACGAACCTGGCTGGGAATCAAACCTGGACCCTGTACAGTAGGTGCTGACAGTGCTAACCACTAAGTCGCCATGACTACCATGAGAAAAGTGAAATTCATGTTTAAGTGTCATTCTGAAATGTTTAAAAGAATGAAAAAATATATAATGAAAATAAATCCTTATTTTATGCAGTCAAATTGTTATGTAACAGTCAATATTTAGTATGAAGTCCTTCATTTTTAAAAACCTGCTGGATCCCGGTGAGCATAGAGTCAAAAAAAATGTCTGCAGAACTCTAGTGTCACTTACTTAATCTATGCTCGCACTTTGCTTCCTGAAGTTAATTTACATAAATTTGCCACAAAAGTTTGCAATTCACTTGAGTGTTCCCTAATTTTTTTTGTTGTTTTTTTTTTTTTTGCAGAAGTGGACATGCTGCCATAGGTAATGTAAAAGTCCTGCCATATATTTGTTCCACCCATTAAATAAACCAGCTCATTCTAATTAGCACAACGCGTTAGCCAGCTAGGGCTGGGGTCAGGGGTAGCTCAGTGGTTAAGGCATTGAACTATGGTTCGGAAGGTCCCAGGTTTAAACCCTAGACTACCAAGTTACCACTGTTGGGCCCCTGGAGCAAGGCCCTAAACTCTCAACTGCTCAGATATATAATGAAATAAAAATCGCTCTGGATAAGGGTGTCTGCTAAATGTAAATAGGTGAAAAAAATTGTGACATGACCTGTTAGATGTTATTCACTCATTCTGCATTATTTACTCCCACAAACTGAAATAAACAAATTGATAAAGCTATACATTTCTTAAATTTTTTAATTCATATCCACAAAATCTATTTCTGTAAAGCTACTTTGTGACAATGCCCATTGTTAAAGGTGCTATATAAATAAAATAAAATTGTATTGAAACTGTAAAACTGTAGTGACATGCACATTCATTTGTTGATTTACTTACTAAATGTTCAGTCTCACTTTTTCACTTAACCATTGTTTTATTTACCCACTTTATTGCAATCACACAAAAATTTGTTTACTCAATCATTCGCCCACTCATGAATTAGATTGTCTTTGGATTGTGGGAGTAACCAGAGGAAACCCACCAAGCATGGGAACAGCATGCAAACTCCATGCACACAGACCCCAGGTGGGAAATGGACCATCTCACCATCAACTGAGAGGTCCCAGTTCTAACAACTATGCCATCATGACACCCCTAATAAAATTTCTTACAGAAAAAAAGCTTTTTTTGCACAGATTGATAAATGAGACTGTTTTGTAATACATAAAATTAGTAAATTGTTTAAACTGTTTCACTTTCCCTGTTTTTGTTTTGTTTCATTCACTTGCTTATCCATTCCTTTCTTCCCTCCCTCTTTCCCTCTGATTGATTATTCACCCTCACATCGCCAAACAGGTATCAGTTTCCACTAACTAGTAGATTTATTAACTAATTTACTTACTTTCTTATTCATTTGCTCCCTTTTATTTACTTAACTCACACCAACACAGACATTACAGGCATTTTTACTTTACTTTTTTTTTTTTTTTTGCTTTCACTTTACAGACTCCTTCTCTTTCTTCTTGGTCAACTCACTTTTCATTTCCTCCCTCTGTTTCTGGCCTTCATTCCTCTCTTCTCTGTTCGGGAGTTATGGAGCCCCGCTGCAGGTGGATAGGCTTTGCTTAGCAGGGCCAAGAACAGAGTCGTTTGTTAAAGCTAATAAACTCCAGTCTGCTACAAGCAGACGGCTAATCGCATGGTGGACAGAGAGCTCAGAACCTTATCACAATCTGACACACAGGAGATCTCAGAGCATCTCACACACTCTCAGGAGCCATATCAGGACCCTCTACAACTCACACCGTGCTCCGCTATGGCCTGCTCGATCAATCACAAAGAGCCAGAGCTGCTAAAGCTGCTAGTATGGATGCGGGGTCCACACTAAACCATGATATCCGAATCAACACTATTTTTTAGTGGTCTGTCGCATTATTGTTTATTATGGTAATATGTCCTTAAAGTCAGATGGACTAAAAAGACATACAGTATTCAATCTTAGTGCAACATAAATGACATAATTGAGTCCCAAGAGAGCCCATAAAACCGCATACAATACAAAGACTGTGAGAGTAGGATAAGAGCAACATACAAAAGCTGAGTTTCAGTAAATACCTACATTGTTAAATATGGACTGGTAATAAAGGTAATATATGGTAATACAGTGTCACCCTTTCTCTTAGTGATATCAGTGCATAATTGAATGATAATTAATGTGGCTTAGCATTTGATCTGTGATATGTGTATTCTGTTACAATAAAGGTTGCATTTGATATGTATAAAAGCACGGCATCAGCAATTTAATGGAGATATCAGAATTGAACAGGAATAAATATACAGTAAAGCTTTCTTCTATTATGCTAACCTACAAAGACAGAGACGTGCTGCACTGCTTCTCTTAATAATTTACATGTTTGCTGACCAAATGTAGGAAAAGAGACACGTTTTCCCACTAATTAGCCCTATCATCAACTACAAGAATGAAGAAGACATCTTAACCACTTAGTCCTACTCATAATTGCCACAATGGAAAGTCAGACTATCTTAACAGCTCTGATTTTTTTTTTTGTATAATTTTTTATGTAATTTCAACATAGTGTCAAAGATTGTACAAAGAAAGTACAAGAATTTATATATTTTAAGACTTCTGTTGATTGATGTGTTTTGTAATCACAGAATACAGGAGGAGTGAAACTGTAAGTTACTTGCATTTAATGAAAGATAATGAAACATTAACCCTTTCCCAGTTTTTTATTTTCTTACTATTAATTGTGAATTCATTTACTTCATGCAACATCCACATTATCCACATACAATAAAGAGGAAATCGGAATAAGAAAATACCCGCTACTAAATGTCAAAATGCAACTGATTACTAATGTTAATAATATACGGACCAGATCTGTGCAATATAGGGGGCTATATCCTTTTTTCCCCCAGCACAACCTAGGCCAAGTGACAAAGTTAATTTTATTTCTTTGTAACAGAAATTTAGTTATATTTAGTAATAATAATAATAATAATAATAATAATAATAATAATAATAGAAAAAATCTACATTTTGTGGCAATGTTTCCATAATCTTGTAGCAGTAACATTTATGTTTTAAAAGGAATAATGATAATTTTGGATCTACATGACATATCTGAGCCACCAAATGCACAGTTTGTCATCCGAAGCACAGATCTGATTCAGGGTTAATCAGGTCAGATTTAAGGGTTAAATGCATTTAAGCATTTTTCTTTATGTCACTTGCATTTCCTTTAATTATAAAACTGTTCTCAAATCATGCATAGATATCTCAAAGACATGTTGCATATATGAGCCCTGTGTATTAACACATAAAATCATGTGTGATTTATAACAGATGTGTCACAAATAGCAGATAACTGAGAGGCTACAAAGTCACAGTGTCCTGCTAGACACTAAACTACACTGTTGTAAGCATTTCACCAAACAATATCTCATATACACACTTTACCTGACAACACAAGTCAGACCTAACAGAAATGTCTAAAATGCAAGCGCATTGCTATACATTTTTGTCGCATGGCAAACAGAGGAAGAAATTAAAAATTAAAAAATTAAAAATTATGTCTGGCATGCTCATCTATTATTGAGAGCAGGGGGGTCTCTGCTGCACTATATTGAGTTTCAGTCCTCCTCTGCTGTCTTTAAATATTCCTTCAGACTGAGAGCTCTAAAGTTAACTTCAATTACAGCCGTGATTAGATCTACACACGCGTCCATTAGTGGATATTTAAGCTGCGAGGCCAGTGAGCCTGAAACGTTGGCCCTCTCGAACACAGGAATACGCCATATTGATTTACTTGAGTTCCTTTTGTTTCTTTGTGAGAATTGTATTAAAAGGTTTTTACTCCATATGACATGCAAACTGTACACTTGTTCCACAGTGCAGAGTTTCTCCAGTTGTCATTTTTATTAGTCTGTCCTGGGGGCCGCTGTCGAGCCAAGCTACGCAAAAAGTCTGTGGCTTTCAACAAAGGCCTCTCATGCTAAAAAGACGGAAATGCTTTCTTATGCTAGTTAGGCTCATACTGTAGGGATGGCTGATCTTCATGGTGATGTTTTGGCTCCTAAATGGTGTGATGTACTGGTCGCTCTTTATTGTAGCTGTAAACATTTGCACACACATACTGTATATAAATTATGAAAGAAAACCAAACTAGGAAGTAAACAAAAGAAGAGTGCCAGGAAAGCAAAGCGGAGAGGAGCAAGATGACAGGAGGAAGATGACAAGAATGAAAGAACCAGAGATGGAAGAAGAGTGAGAGCGAGAGGGAGAGAGGGAACAAGATTAAAAAAGGGAGGGAGAGAGGAAGGGGCTGCCGAAGCAAGAGAGGGGAAGATATATGAGCGTCCTGAGCGATTGTGACAAGCATAGACCATATCAGCCACTGTTTGTTTGCACACCAGCCATCCTCGCTGCTCTCTCCTCTCCCTTCCCTGAATTAAAACGCACATGCACACTCTCTCTATCTCTCTCTCTCTCTCTCTCTCTCTCGCTCTCTCTCTCTCATCACCTGACATGCAGCCAGATGTTATAGACTGATAACAGCCATGGGCCCTACCTTCCACTGCCATCACTTACACACACACACACACACACACACACACAGCTGATAAAAAGAAAAATGGAAAGAAGAAATCAAATATATTATGATGCTTTTGGCCATTTGTAAAATAATATATAGAGTGAAAGGAGAGTGAAGGAGAGGCCTGGCATCATGTAAAGAAAGAGAGTAAAAGGAATGAATGGAGATAAAGAGGAGATGAAGAGAGTCTACATGAGACAGATTCAGAAAAGAAAAGAAACAAAGTGAACTGAGCACTAGTGAGACTGGACAAATAGCCTCTCTGAGAGCTTCCTGACTTGTCTCGGATTTTTTTTGGTTATAATTGGTTTATTCCATAACCACCTCTCCGCACATCATCATTAGCCACTGATAATGGTATTATTCAAAAAGGGATGGAGAAATTATGCCGCCACTCTCCGCTATCTGATCAGCATTTTTTTTTCTTTGTCACAGCCATTTCCTCTGATGTCACGCTTTGAGCTGATAGGGACTTGTTTGTGATTATAATTACAGTTTAATGATGGTCTTGTCCATTGCTGTTACTTCAATTGAAGAAGGGGAAAAAAATCTGCAATTTGTCTTAATTGTCTTTTGACAGAATATACTAAGACGGCTTCAAAGGGTCAGACACTGTTCTTAAAGATTTTAAAGTATTTTTAACTGAACAAAAGTCTTTCTAAAATGGCAATTATACTGTAGATGCTATTTCTTCATAAGCTGTTACATTATACTTAGATTGATTTTAATATAAATCCCTGACTATAAAGAACTTCTAAAACACAAAATAAATACAGTTTGTGATCAGTAGGTAAGCATGCAGTCTGGGTTAGCAAGTAATTATAACTGTTCTTTTTGGCCTAATAAAATTTATGCAATGCTGATGTAGCATCAGACAGCTAGGAGCAATCAACTGTATGTTCAGAATCCCTGCCAGGCATATCTTAAAATCATAATCACAGTTTATAACAGTAGCCAGTACACTGGCAAGCTTCATCATTGGCAAATCCAAAATAATTAAGGCCCAAGTTGACAAGGAGAGGTCAAAGCCATTTAAATTATAGCATGTCTATGAAAACCAGGTAAAAGAAATCAACTAAAATATAAACACTAAGAGAGATGGCAACCAACAGCTTACACATTACAAAAACTGGTGCAAAGAGGAATTTTTTTGCAGCAAATCAAAATTGTGATCAGAATGTAATCAGACAACTGTAAGTTTAAACCTCACGACTGCATAAAAGATTATTTTATGAGCAAGGTTTTAACTGTAAAATTGTTGTGGAAACTAATATCCATTTGTAACTTGTCAAGCTTAATACAATATACTCATGATATAAAAAAAAAGCCAATCTACATTTTTAATGAAGTAACTAACTACCGTACCTACTACTATGAAATACATAGATACATTTGAGCTGCTTTAACTAATTAAGGAAAAAGATAACTGTGGGTCTTTTAACTTTATATTTATTCGTATAAAATGTACACATTTATGTTCCAAGGTATGCAATGGCACATATACAGTACAATATATAGCTTTTATTTGTAACTCACTTTAAATAAAAAGCAACTTACATCACTTAACTGCAAAAACCATTAAAAAAAGCAACAGATACTGACAGAGCTCACATCACTGTTCAATATTTATTTCTCATCTGCAAATAACTGTAGTCTATATAAAGTTAAATTAAATGCTATGACTGGGTGTCTACTGGGTGTATGAATAATGCTTATTGTCATTGCTTGTTCATTTATATTAATTGATATCAGCTATTATGCCAAATCATACCTCAGTTCACCTGCCATGTTCTGTCAAAAATCTATTTTGCAAATTTGTTTGATTAAAAAAGACTGGGTCTGGCAACATTTTACTTTTAACATATTTACAAGTTACTTTTTTTTTTTAAACATTTTATTTAATTTACAGAACTGTTGATTTGGAGGAATTATTTTACAGGTTATTGTAATTTATTTTGCAGCCAATGTTAAGATGGAGGACAGATGCGTGTTACCCTCACAGTGATGACCATAAAATCATCATCTGGCTCTTTCATTCTGAAAGCCAACCACATTATGAAGAAACATTTGTTACATTTTTATTACGTCCATAGATAAGTTAAATTATATAGGTGAGATCTTGCATCATCTGAAATAAAGAGGAAGGCCTGTACCATGTCATTTAAAATTAATGTAACATGGTGTCCGAACCTTGCGTAGATAAAATGTAAAATGCATTATTCACAGTTACAACCCATTCTTGAGGGAATAAATAAATGTAAAGTATAAATTGTTCCAAATATATAAAGTGTCACGAGATTTAATTCTGCAAGTATATGCCTAGTCATCTGAACCAGTAGCATATCATATATGTGTGAAATAAACAAATAAGATAAAACATTTCAATTCTCATTTTATAAATATAATTTAATAGACAACAAAAATATAATTACAGTTTAAAATCTAAAATTGTGTGTACTTTTAGTCACATTTGACTTGACATCTCCAGATTAATTGGTCTGATATTAAACTTTGCATTGTTAGCTTCAATAAAGACAAGATGGGGAGCTAAATTTTAGATTAAACTAGTTCGCCCCTCCTGCAAGCTAAGATAAATGTTCAGGTTGTAAGTGGTTATTTGTAAGTTTTACTGACATCCTCTACCACCATGGGACATTCAATGTGCAAAATGGTGATGCCTCCACAAAAGCATGTCTTGTATTTGCTCTGTCAAAGCATGTAAAAAAAAAACTACTTTACCACATATCAAAGATCTATTTAGTTATTGCTTTTGTCCTACTATAGTGATTGCAAAATGTATGCAATATTGTGAACCAAAAAAGAAATGGTTATAATTAGTGAATGATTAAGTTGATTATTACCTGTTATAGATTTAACCAAGTATGGCATCTGTATATTAACTGGTCCGATTACTGCTATTAACTAGACAGATGGGAAGCTTTACACTGTTCATGTGGTCACTTGGAAACACAGATAATCAGAAAAGGAACTGATAGTTAATTTAAATTATGTTAATTGATTTTGTAATTAATTTAAAGTATGAAAGTGCATCTGGTTAACAGCCTAGCTATTTATCCTATGCAGGGTTAACTTGCCTAGCACTGATAAGAGAGGAATAGTATACATGGCATAATGAGTAAAATAAACAAATACATACACTCAAAGCTGATAAGCACATTGTCAGTGGCCTTTATCTGCTGTAAATTGGCCATGAAGAGAGTTACCGATAAGCTTTGAAAAACTTTAATAAAGAAGCGGCGCAGTGATTGCATATTTTGTCCCTACTGGTTGCAAGTCTCTTATAATAGTGAAGGTGCAGAAAATTATTTAACATGGTAAATATTCAATTTTACACATTTTAAACATTGCCCTACAAATACAAATAATGTGTATGTATTAGTAAAAATTTAAGTATCTCCGAGTACTCAGCATTTGTGCATTCCATGTTAGTATTTGTGTTGTGAAGGTTGTAAATTTTAGAGGATTTAGATTCATATAGATTGAGAAATTTGGAGCTTAAAGAAGAAAAAGCAAGACTAATTATGAGAGTCAGGTGGAAACAGTTATGCGAGAGTGTTATCAAGATGGATCTAGAACAGCTGGCAGCAAGGAAGCAGGGAGTGTGAGGCAAACAGAACACCATTCTGAGACCTAAATCATGCAATTTATGAAACAAATTAATGTAATAAATCATAATCAGCAAGTCATTTTTAATACACACCATTACACAAATCCATTCAAACTGTGTTCAGCCGGCTTATACTTTGTCCAAGTTGCATTATGCATTACAAAAAGAAAGAAAAGAAAGGAAACAGATGATGAAAACTAATACAACATGGGGTGAAAAATAGCCACATCAAGGCATGTCAACATCACTCAGAACGCACGTACACCCAGGCTTCAGAAGGCATTTTTTATGGCCTAATCAATGCGACGACGATGATAACAAGTCTCTCTCCTGTGACGAGGCCTCGGCTCGGCCGTATCGGACAAAGTCATCAGCGGAATTTTCTACTGAGGCTCTCAGGGGGAGGAACGCCACGCCACTGCGTGACAAATACACACGCTGTGCACTGGAAAGATAAGCTCTAAATAAAACCTGGGTGACAGGAGTGAGAGAATGAGGAGGAGGGGGCACAGACCTGCCATTCGGACCAGAGAGAGAGAGAGAGAGAGAGAGAGAGAGAGAGAAAGGCTGTAGGTGTGCAACTATATATTAACATACTTAAATGAGTTAAGTGGGGGCACCATGAATAAACTGTGTTTTCTTCTGTGTGTTCTTCTTTTATTATTATTATTATACAACAGATTATTATTTATTACAAAATATTATTATTATGCAACAGATATTGTGTCACCTAAAGCTGAACACATAGACATTCAATTAAAAAAACCTTGTTATTATTATTATTATTATTATTATTATTATTATTATTAATAGTAGTAGTAGTAGCAAACTATATATGCATTAATAATAAATAATGATCCTACTGATTACGTTCATAAAAAAAAAATCCTGAAACAAAGCAAACCTTAATTCTAGCAGACAAGATAAGAAAATCTATTTAAAAAATGTGTCAGTGGACAAGATGGAATCTTTTGCATCAAGCCACAGTAAGCTGCCCCTATGTGTGTTTGCTTTCAGAAACAAACACGTCTCTTGTGTCCGAGGTGAACTGTATTAGCTTTTAGGCTCTGAGTGTAGCTTTATCTGAAAAATGAAAACCTACAAAAATATAGAGAGAGTTTACAGGTGTCTCTTGTGTTGCTGTAGCAGGGAACAAAAATCTAAAATGATACTGGAATAGTAAAAGAAAACATGTACTGTAATAAGAACAGACTAATGTTTTGTCAGTGTTCAATGTAATAACAAAAACCTTGACGTTATCCTTTGTAGTTTGTCATATAATGTGTTTGCTAGCTGAAAATCTCCACCTGTTGCTGCCTGGAGCACATCCTAATAAAGCACAGTGGTCATTAATAGAGAAACTGAGAGAGAGAGAGAGAGAGAGAGAGAGAGAGAGAGAGAGAGAGAGAGCAAGAGAAAGAGACGAAAAGAAAGAGCGAGAGTGAGAGAGAGAGTGAGAGAGAGAGAAAAGAGGGAGAGTGAGAGAAAGAGAGACAGACAGAAAGAGAGAAAGAGAAAGAGCAAGAGACAAAAAGAGTGAGAGAAAGAGGGAGAGAAAGAAAAAGAGAGACACAGACAAAAAGAGAGAGCGACAGAAAAAGAGAGAGCGAGAAAAAGAGAGCAACAGAAAAAGAGAGAGCGAGAAAAAGAGAGAGCGAGAGAAAAAGAGGGAGAGAGCAAGAGAAAGACAGACAGAAAGAGAGAGAGAGAGAGAGAGAGAGAGAGAGAGAGAGAGAGAGA
>JAOVVB010000015.1:4343914-4354702 GCA_028570985.1 Heterobranchus longifilis | reverse complement strand
TGTGAATGATCTCTCTTCCAAAACCTACCATATATAATCATATTCACCTGTATGAGGGCCAAAAGAATACGGATCAGCACCACCGCCAGGTAAAGTAAAAAACAGTACTTAATTTATAATATTGTATTTAAAATAATATTTAAGTAAAAAAAAAAAAAACACCAGAAGTTACCAAATGTGGTTCTTTGGTATATATAGTATATATTGCAACATACAAATGAGAATTAAAAAAGCAAAGCAAACAAAAAAAAAAAAAAAAATTCTTGGAACTCTGGAAATTTTGACATTTTGAATTTCCAAGTACTTCAAAAAGTGTCCTATAAAGGGTTAAGCCCATTTGCCACCAAGAAGCTTTGCATCCTTAGTAGACACTTCTAAGGTACTTCGCTTGCAGTTTTTTAAACATTTTCGCATTGCTAGCATATCTTATTATCAGATACAGGGAGCTAAGACAGCAGAATGAACCACACTAGTGTATTTAAAATTATACTCTGCGTTTGATACTCTAATAAGCCTAATCATAGGGAAAGATATTCCAATCCTAATTATATACTTTAGAAAAATTGTGTGTGGTGTACCTCTCGTGTTAGAGAATTATGCAAATCCTGTACTTCAAGGTTGATCATATCTATGCTCGGCAATCATAACGCAAGTAGTGTGACATTACTGGGAATGTAACTGACATTAGACTAGATCTGATCAGTCTAAACTCCAACCACAAAATATCCACAAAAAAGAAGCAAACACTCTTAACTGATCCATGTCAATTCTGCTTCTTGGGTGCATAATTAACATTATTAACATTACAGTTAATGCATTAACCTCTTAAACAAGGACGTAGGTGTGTTTGGACTTTTGCGGATAATTGTGTATTGGTGCAATGGTTGTAGCTTCTTGGACACGAGCACATTTTTCATTCTCACTGCTACATTCCTGTCATGTTAGTTTTAAAATGTATTTCCTGAATATATCATAGCAGTTACTGAACGAAATGCTGTAAAAATAATAATTAAATAATAAAGCTTAACTTTTGAAACTTAAGAATATCAGAAGTCCCTGGTAAGATATTGCAACTTACTGTGTGCACTAAAGCCAAACATCCTACTTTAATCATGCATTCTCTTTAACCTTCACTCGTGCACTTACTGTACTGAAGAAATGAAAAGTGTCTTCTGAAATCTTTACATTGTCTCATAAGGAAGCCACAGAAAAGTCCTAAAAAGAATTATTACAGCAACTAAACATGTATAAAGTTTTATTAAAAATATAATATTGCATGATGTGTAACTGGATTAGAATTGATAAAAATATGAAGCAATTAAAAACATAAAAAAGAAAACAAATCAGTTACATAATACAATGTATGTCTATAAATCATTATAAAATCAATTAATTTATTTTGTATTTTTTTGTGTGAATGTTTATTTATACTTTTCTGTTTCAATTATTTTTCTTCATGCAATAAAAAATATAAAAATATTAGAATTACATGGTCAGTAAAGTTCATATATTGCTCATATTTTCTTTTCCTATTTTCTACTATTGATCAAAACACAGCGGAATCATAGCTGACATCAATACGGTAGTAGTTTATCAAAGATACAGTCATAATCATTTATGAATGTAAAAAAAAAACTTTCATTAACTTCCTCTCCACAGTCACCAGAAAAATAACACATTTTAAGATGTTACACATTTTTTTTTTTAACTTCAGTGCATGACATTACACTTGTGTATTATGTGAATGATCTCTCTTCCAAAACCTACCATATATAATCATATTCACCTGTATGAGGGCCAAAAGAATACGGATCAGATCACCGCCAGGTAAAGTAAAAAACATTGGACAACATTGATCACCAACTATACACCAGCAAACTGGTGACAGTATCATGGGTCCCCAAGGCCCATCTACAGTACATCTGCTAAATCAGTGAAAAAAGACAATTTTTTTCACTCTGGCCACGATAGAAAATTATAGCCTCCAAATTCCTCAGAATTTAACCTGATTGAGCACCCATATGATGCACCAGACAAACAAATCCTATCAATGGAGCCCCCATCCCACCTTTACAGCACCCAGATTATCTACCATTAATGTCTTGGTGCAGGACACTACATCACACCCCCAGAGGTCTTGTAGAGCCACGCCCCAGTGGCACAAGGGCAACCCAAATCTAAGTAATTTTAATGTTAATGGTTATTGATATTATGGCTGATCTGTGCATTTTGAACAGACAAAAGAAAAAAAATATGCTATCATACGAAGACATCTAGAAGACAACCGTGACGTCTTTTGCACCTAATGACCCTGATAAACGCTGCATAAGCAATGATTGCAAAATGAGTTTAAAAAAAGAAATTGTTTGTCAATATATTTAGAGATAATTATTTGCTGAAGAAATACAAATATGTTTGGGAAAGATTTTATGGAAATTGTGCATGTTCCTGTATCTTCACATCTAAAATAAGGCTAGTGTTGCTTACAAACCAAGACTTATCATATTTTAATCAACACCTGCAACGATGCAGAGTGATCACAACATTACAAATAAACCACAAAAGAGGAAATGCGCATTTTCTTTCTCCCTTAACTACCAGCAAGCTTCGTCATCAATCCATATGACTCTTGTGCATTTAAAAACACAGAGGTGCATAACCTACACATATCTTTTTTTTTATATATATAAAGAAATACAGTACGATAAAAAAATACTTTTTGGATGTCTAGGCTTGTTAGAAAGCTAGATTCGGAGCTCTGACATGACACAGTACTGACCTTAAAATGATATAGTAGGAGCAGCACAGTGGCTTAGTGGTTAGCATTGTTGCCGCACAATCGAGTTTGGGGGTTTGAATCTCGCCTCTGTTGGTGGAGACGCCTGTTCTCCAGTTTCCTCCTATAGTCCAAAAGATCTGTGGTCTGAGTTGACTGGCATTTCCATATTGTGAGTGTGTGTACCATTCCTTATACTTTAAGCTTCCTGGGATAGGCTCCAAGGCCCTCTGACCTGTACCCAGGATAAGGGATACATATACTGTAATGGATGGATGAGCGTATAGTTTTTTGCAATAAAGCAAAAAAGCATTTGTGATGTAGGTAGGTTGTAGTGAATGTAGTAAAAGTTGTAGGTAGTAAAATGTAGTTTGATGTAGTAAGACAGGACATTTCAGATGAAAGTCATGTTTCATACTTTTTCATTTTTGTAATTGTTTATTGTTGTTCATTTTCAAAAAATGACAATAATTCCATAGAGGTTACAACTTTCTAAGAATGTAGATGAAATCTTTATTCTTACATTACCTTACAAAGTGTCAACCGAATGTAAACAGTCAAACTAAATTGTTCATTTCTGATCAGGTGTATTGCCAATGTTAAATGCTCGATTCTCATGGTATGATGTTCTTAACACACTTCAGTCATTAATAAATCTACAGATTGAACATCCTGAGCTCTTGAATGCGAAAGGACCATAGTAATTAATGGACTAATTACTTAATTCACTACTGTCTGCATGCCTGTAAGATATTTTGAATTGATAATTAAAGCCAAGTAAGTTGTATAACGTCAGATAATAAATGAGAACCAAGAAATTCTCTTTGTATTTGCTATGCATTGTGTACAGATTTTTTTTTTTTCAATACTGCTAACATACAGTAGGCCATGGCACGGTCTATTATTTCTTAGAAAATCTGAAAAAAAAAAGTTTCCCAAGAAACAGTAGAAATGAAAGTCTGTAGGTTTTTGAAGGGTGGTAATAGTTGTGTGCTGAGCTGTTTATTAACTTTGCTTCTACCTGCTCGAACAGAACATTTCTTCAATCCCATCAGCTTTCACAGAAAGTTTAACCAATTCAACCCCCTGCCTTTCTCCCTGTCTCTGTAGAAAGTTTGATCAGTCCTGCTTCCTCTCTCAGAAAGTTTAATCAATTCTCACCAGCTTTCAAAGAATCTCACAGCTGTCTGTGATATTTCTTAACAGTTTAATTCATTTTATTTCCCCAAATATAACAAATTAGTCCTTTTAAACAAAAAAAAAATGTTTGCAGTAACTGCAAGTACCGCACTCAATGGACTCCTATATTAATAAACATTGCCTGTCTTTGTCCTGTTCAAGCTTCTTATCTGATAGCAACCCACATGAGAGTATAAACTGTCCCCTGCAACTTATTTGTTGAGTTTTGCAGGATCACAGTTGCAATGAACACATATTTTTATATTTCATAGAGGAATCTTCTGGTACTCCTTCATTGACGTGTCCAAAAAGGTTTAGCTTGAGCCAGGGCAATTCTGTTTAAGGGATAGTACTGTACACTTACAAGCTACTTTATTACAGTATATACACTATAAGGTACTAGGTGGACCCCCTTTTTTCTTAAGAATTTCCTTAATTCTTCACAGCATGGATTTAACAAGGTGCTGGAAACATGTGCATATTGATATGATAGCATCATGCAGTGTCCTAAAGATCCCGATGGAAGTAGAAATCAAAAGACGGGTACACGGTGGTCATAAAGGGAACGGCACACACCATTACACTACTAGCAGTCTGAACTGTTAATACTAAGCAGGATGGATCCATGTTTTCATGTAATTTACATCAAATTCTGACCCTACCATCCGAATGTCACAGCAGAAATCGAGACAATGTTACTCCAATTATCTATTGTCCAATTTTGGTGAGCCAATGCTTCTGTTTCCTGTCCTTAGCTGAAAGGGATGGCATCCGGTGTGGTCTTCTGCTGCTGGAACACAACTGCTTAAAGTGTGGTGCATTCAGAGATGCTCTTCGGCTTACCTCGGTTGTAACAAAATGTTATTTGAGTTGCTGCTGCCTTTTTATCAGCTTGAACTAGTCTGGCCATTTTCCTCTGACCTCTGGCACCAACACGGCATTTTTACTGAAATAACTACTTCTCACTGGATATTTTTCCTTTTTCATACGATTCTTTGTAAACCCTAGAGATGGTTGCGTGTAGAAGTCCCAGTAGATCAGCAGTTTCAGAAATACCAAGATCAGAATGTCTGGTACCAACAAACATGTCGCAATTTAAAATCACTTTGATCACATATCATCCCCATTCTGATGCTTGATTTGAATCATCCAGATGTTATTTAATTGGCTGATTAGATGTTTGTGTTAATGAGCAGTTGAACTGGTGTACCTAATAAAGTGGCTGGTGAGTGTTTATATATTCAATTATTTATTTATTTATTTATTTACTGTATTTGTTTGTTTGTTTCTTGTTTATTTTAGATTGTAATAATAGTGCATTTTAGAACTTAGAAAGATGAAAAGATAAGCTGTATACGGTAGGTGTTAATCTCCACGCTTTAAACATACAGACAAACCATAGTGCTGTAGCTAGAAGAGGGACCATAACATTTCAAAACGAATCCTTCTACAGTTTGCAGTATGTATGACTGCATATTAATGTCAACCACTTTATAACATACCTAATCCAAAGCATATGCACCACTTCCTAAAAAACACAACCTCAGTCATTCTCTTTCTTCCATGCACACACCTTGCCTTCCGCCCAGCCAAAAATAACACGGCCTTATTGATTGCGATCAAAATGCACTGTAATGAAAAACTTTACTGAAATATTTCCAGATCTTAAGGTTTGATCATTTTGTTGTTAAGCTGCATGTTTTTCAATGTGTATTAGACAAATAAGCAGGCACAACACTGCATACAAGAGATTTGAAGTGGAGGAAGTAAAGAAATTGTAGGAAAGATGCGGGGTTCATGTTTTCTCAAGATAGTTATTTAAAGTGCGTTGTCCTTGGCTGCTGCTAAGGCTAACGTTAGCTGATCGAAACATGGCCGTATCGATTCCTGACCCTGGAAGGCTGGAAGTTAACTCCACCAGATTTGAGAAGTGTTCCCCGAGAGGACGTTAATTTACTAATGCATTTTTCAGGGTGTCCCGTGGGGCGACTGGTGTGCACAGAGATCCTCCCATGGGACACCGTGGTCATTCTCATAACACAAGCCAGGCGCCAATCACAGGACAGGAAAAGGGGACGATGCCAGAATAAACATGCCTGTCGATGGTATCACGGCGGCTGTGTCTCAAATGCAGTTCTTCAAAAGACCGTTCTAAAGTTAATATGGGCACTTATTAGGAATTAGGGCTAAGTCTCAAAGAGTCAGCAGTACTTTTTTTAAACAAGGCAAATCAGTAATGAGGGAAAGTAGATGAAAGTGGACCATATTAGAGTATAAATAAACTGATAAGTTAAATCTAAGGAAAAAACAAAACTTAAAAAAAAACAAATCATATGGCTTTTAAATAATTCTTTAGAAGAATCTTCTGAAATCATTATGGGTGTGGGTTCAGTCACAAAGAGCTGTAAATCTGTATTGCTTTTAAATACTAAAAGTCAATCACAAAACAGGAAAGAGGGCGATGCCAAAGTAAACATTTTCCAGTGCTTTGAAAAGCTAGATCATTACTGTTGTTCATTAGGGGTTAAATGTCAGTGAGCTAGCAAAGAAGGAGTTTCTACTTTTACGATTTTATTTTCATTAGACATGTTACAGTCATTGACAAACATATATTTTATTATTTTTTATTTAAAAATAAAAATTACTCACAGGATAGTATCTGGTATCCGAGCTGCATCTCTATCACTAGTGCAAGTTTTGCAAACAGCCCTTCAAACATCATAATGGATGGTAATTAGGCGTTAAGGTTAAGTCTTAGTGAGCTGGCAGGCCAGTTTGTTTTAAGCATTTGTTTAGCTTTGTTTGTGCAAAGACAAGGTGATCAATAAATAGAACTTGTATTGAGTTTTAACATAATTATTATTGATGGGGTTTTGTTTAACATATAAGTATCTCCCTATAAACATCTGTCAATCTGAGTTACAGTACATTTTTCGGAATATAACAGGTCCAATATGGGTGATAGGGGAGACCTGGCTGACTGACCACCAATCATTACAACTAATACACTGTATCAAGATGTAATTCAAAGGCTGCATTAGAATATGATGCATGATTGAGTTTATTATGTGTTTATTACACATAAGTATATGGGAATGTGTCCAATAGACACAGAATACAGCAGCCATAAAGGGAGTGTAAGCCAATGTCTCTTCCAAGGTCTAAGGTCAAGTGGATTTTTTATTTATTCAATTATTCACCTTTGGTATGCACTTTACCCTGGTCAGCATCACAGTGGACACGAAGCTTTTCTCACTGAGTATAAGACATGGAATACACTCTGGAGGGGTTTCCAGAGGTGAAAAGAACTGCAGAACCTGAAGCAAATTTTAATGTACAAGGGGAGACCATGCAAATCCACAGCCTGTACAGTAGCCTGCACTATGAATTAACCAGTTGACTAGAAAACTGTATCTGTGTGTATCTTTCCTTTTTGAATAGGAGTAACATATTAATACAGTAAAAATAAATACTGTAGGTAAAAGTAAAAATGTCTTTACCCATCACCATCAGGGAAATTGTAATACATTTCAGAATATATGAACGTATTCTGGTGACAGGATCATTCACAAGCAAGGCTCATCTGTGCCTGCTGGGACCAAAGGCTTGCTAGTCAATGTAGCACAAATTGCTAAATAAATAAATATATACATTAATTAATTTAAGGAATCAGAACACCCAGCGCATCACAGACTGCTGCATATGGAGCTTTGAAGGCAAAGAGTTCAAGGTTGTCGGCGCAGCTTCCAAATTCCTCCGTATCTCAATCCAACCAAACATCCATGGAATGCACTGGACAAACAAGTCCGATCTGTGGAGAACCCAGCCCGTAACCCACAACTCCAAAAGGATCCGCTGCTTATGTCCCAGTGCCAGACACCACAGCACACCATGAGAGGTCTAGTGGAGTTATGGCCTCAGGGGCCAGAGCTGCTTCAGCAGCTAAAGGAGATTATACACAATACCGGGCTTAATGTCTTGCATTGTAACGCTGTGGCTGATTGGTGTATGTTCTCTCTGTCTGTATAATGGTATAGTTAAAAGAGGGGAATTTTAGGGGGAAAAAAGAACAATATGGAACACAAAAATGATGAATTATATTTACAGCCTTATAAAATAGATATTTACAACCTTATAAAAATATCATCAGTCAAGTCATGTATGTTGCTTATTAAGGATATGTCTGTCAGAGTTCCTGAAAGTTCATTCTGGATATCTTGTACTCAAAGAGAATGCACATGATAAATTTTAATGTAAATAAAAACAATTCTTGGCATCATCCAATCCCCACTCCAACAAGATGACCTGAACTCCTAACCCAGAACTAAATTAACACATTACAGGGGGCAAAGGTTAGTCCAGCTTCCTGTCTGGGCAAAGAGGCCAGTCTGGCTGCTACTCTTAGCTTACTGTAAGACTACAAGTGACCTACGTAGGGGCAGAATGGTGAGAGGAGAGTCTCTACTGTTAAGGATGTCTAATTCTCAAGGCTGGTGTATAAATACACCCTGAATTATAATCAAACAAAAACATACACATTTTTCTGCATTGACACAACCCCCTAGTGAGCACGACCTCTAAAAGCTTCCTCTCTACAGAAAGTCTGTAAACAGTTCCTCCTTCTTTCAGCATAAATAAACTCGACCCTGTCTCCATCATTTCTTTTAAGGAAAAAGGAGGAGAGGTTGGTAATGGATATACTGTATTACAGTTCAAACTCTTTCCCTGTCACTGCAGTCTAAAAGAGAAAAGAAGCAGGAGTTGTGTTTGGATAGAGGCCTGTGTGGGAGAAAGTGATACTCACTGACTGATATTTACAGAAGCCATTTTGCTTTATTTACACTAATGGGCCAGGGAATGGTGCATTAGAGGTGCTTTCATGTCCGGAGCGAAGGTGTCACTTGGACTATGTGAGAGCCTGTGTGCGGTAGTCATTAACACGTCGCTCTGTCTCGTCTAGCCTCGGGCGCTATTCCACATTAAGACGCCTTTTAGGAAATGCAAGTTGACCTCACTTTTGCAGCATGTATTTCGCTAAGACACTCAAACACACACACACACACACACACACACACACACACACGGGATCTTTTTGAGATGCTAGAAAAGTATGGTGAAAGGTGATGGTGAAAGGTGCATATATTATAAAACATTTCTGAAATCTGATAAATGCGCACTTCAATATGCTGTCATAGATAATTAATAATGCATGAATCGTGTCAAACGTATCAAACTATCATTACTAAAACTAAAGGTTTGGGCAGTAGCTTGGCTGTAAATGGTGAACCTGCTGTATTTGTTTAGTTTAACTTTATTTATATTTAAATCAAGTAACTTAAGTAGTTTATTTGATTTAGCAAATTTATTGATAAATGCCTTAACCACACATAATATTGATGTGTAGTATTTTAATCAATACTGTTTTAATCTATCATCTTATATTCCTTGTATTTTGATTTGAGGGACAGTTGGCAAAAAGTCACAGGTTGTTAAATGATCTGTGAATTTAAAAAATGTTTGTTTTTTGTTTTTATTCTGTGAGAAATCATTCTAGGAAAGCTATTTTTAAAAATTATTTGAACTCTGCCTATGATACTTTGTAGGATGGTGATGAGTCATTGTAAGAACTCTAATAATAACACAGTAAACAGCTAAAAACATGCTCTAAATACTCCTTTATAAACTTTATGTTTGTAATGCAATTGTTCCCTGATTGTTCATTAACCATATAGTCCTGTGTGATGTACAGAACAAAACTGAGGACAAATACTAACTTATGACCTAATAAAGACCTGTGACATTTAAAATGTCATCACTGGCTACTTTAGAGAAAATGGTAAGTTGGAAAAGGCTATTGGTTTATAAAAGTTATCTATAAATAAACTTTGAAACTTATTTCCAGGTTGTTTGTGGAAATGCAAACACACAGACATCCCGAATATGTATAGTTTAAAAAATTGTAAAGGCAGAATTTCGCAGGCAAGTCTGATTATGAGTCAGTGTAAAGGAGTTAATTAACCTGTAATAGTGGGGATACATAGTCAAATAGTGAAAACCATATCGTTAAGTTAAGTACAGTATATACAGGTAAGTATATATTTAGAATTTAGTTTTAATATAGATCTAGTTTTCTAACATGTTACTTTAATGTAGTTATAATACTCTACAAATTACATTAATGTAGACTGATTTTTTTTTTTTACGATATAGTTTTTTTTTTTCTGAAGAAAAGCTTTAAACTATAAAGTGCTTAAGTTTTGTAGAATAGAGTGCAGTATTTTGTTTAAATAAGTAGCTACATCTTTGATGTACAGTAGCAGTTTTTGGATAAAGGCCTAAAGCTATGTTTTGATGAAGTTGCAGTTTTTGTGTGGAAACCTTTAATGTTGCTGCAGTTTTGATGTTGATACAGTTTTGGAAGGCTGACTTTAATGTAGTTACAGTTTTTATGTAGATGCAGATTTTGGATGGTTAACTTTAGTCTAGCTAAGGTTTTGATGTAGGTACAGTTTTTGATGCCTAAAGTACCTACAGCTTTGATGTAGGTACGGTTTTGGTTAGCCAACTTTAATCTAGCTAAGGTTTTGATATAGTTACAATTTTCAGATAAAAAAAAAATGTTTAACAAAGCTGAAGTTTTGATATAAGTACAGGTTTTGGATGGTTAACTTTAAACCATTAATTTTGATGAAAGTACAGTTTTTGTATATACTGTACCACTTTAACATACAATATTATAGTTTTTGGACTGATAATGTTAAAATAGATTATAAGTTTTTTTCTTGATGAAATGTTATTTTAACATTTCTTTTTTTTAAGAGAAATTGCAATAT
>JAOVVB010000015.1:4298377-4309079 GCA_028570985.1 Heterobranchus longifilis | reverse complement strand
CACACTGACCAGCCATACTCCTTTCAGCCCATTTAGCTACATTAGTTCTTCTATTGGATCGGACTAATCGCTACCCCATTGCAACAGTAAGCTTTGACCGTACATGACCCTGTCATTGGTTCACCCCTTTTCCTTCCTCAGATCATTTTTGGTAGGTCCTGACCAATGCAGACTGGGAACATCCCACAATAGTTGCAGTTTTGGAGTTGCTTTAACCAAGTTGTCTAGCCATGACAATTTTGCCCTAGTCAAAGTCATTCAAATCCTTATGCTTGACCATTTATTCTGTTTCTAACACATCAACTGCAGGTAAGTAAAGTTTGCCTTGCTGCCTAGTATAGACTACTCACTTACAGGGGCCAATGTAACAAAATTTTGTAACTTCTGTGACAATTGTATCAGTGTATGCATCAATGACTTATTTACACAAATATATTTATTTACAATTGAAATATGGGCGAATAAGATTTCATATTTTGGTCACATTTTTAGAAATGTAAGATTTTCCATGAAGGTAAGTTTCCTACTTCATATTTACTACTCACACTTTATCTTATGCTAAGAAAGTAACAAAAAAGTGAGTGGGGTAATATGGTGCCACTTACAACAAATAAACCTTGCTATTATATTTCTGCATTTTATTTGAGTCTGAAAGGCCCCTTGTGAGCCAAATGAGTGATTAATCTAGCAAGGTATCTTAAAAGCATCAGCATAAGGTATTAAAAATACCACAATTTTTCATCACAGGACTTCCAAACTGTACCTATAGAAAGGAAACACTTTGCTTCGGAAAAAAATGGTCTACTGGAACCAGTGAGATGTTCACTGAAGGTCAAAACTGTCAGACGTTCTTATACTGGCGGGGAAACAACAAGATATTAAACCATGCCTGCCCCCATACACAAACCCACACACACACACACACACACACACACACAACTGGACGTCAAGTCTGAGCCTGCAGTTGCATGAGAATTAATGCTTATAATTACCCTGCAGTAACTTCACAGATAACGATCATCCTCATACCAGCGGAAAAAAAGTTCTAACAAGCCAGAGAGTGGAAGACGAAGCGAAGCGGAGAAGTGTGTGCATCTCAGTGGGACGTCAGGGCGAAGAAATGAAAAGGCAAAAAAGGATGATTCTGCACTTATTAATTAAACCCAGCATCTACTGTAATTACTAAAGATCAGAGAATCTTCACACAATTTTCTCTTCTTTACTTTCATTCTCACTCAATTCTCACAACGCATACAGTCAAGCATACATATTAAACAAGTTATACTCGCCCCTTACACCACACTGTCAAATAAAGCCTCTGCCCACCATACACCAGACCCCCCCCCCACACACACACACACACACACACATACATACACAGACACACACACAAACACAGACACACATACATACACACATGCAAACTCACCTGAATGTCACTTGGTATTTGAACATGGCCTTACAGCAAACTGCTTACTTTGTAACACCTCCATGTCATTCAACGTTATTCGCCTGGCTGTTATCCATATTGTTTATTACTTCAGTCAACCACTAGAGGCAATAAAATAATTACCAACAAAATAATAAACATAATGATAAGAGATAAGGAAAAAGTCCATGTTGTGAGAATGTGAAGTCATGTGTTTGGCTACTTGTTCTACTGTATTTCTTTTCTTCTCACATACCTGTATTAATCTGTGCTGGCTTGTTCCGCTTTTCTTTTTTTCTCTATGTTGCCCACCCTGTACAGGGTAAAAAGAAACCTAGAGTCAATCACAGGGGACTCAGGGCATGGGGGATACACCCTGGTCAGGGTGGCAATCCATTGCAGAGCTCAAGCACTCACACACTCAGGGCACTTTTGGAACACCATCTAGCCCACTCTGCATGTCTTAGGAGTATGGGAGAAAACCTACTGTACCAAGCACAGGGACAACATGCAAACTTCATGCACACAGACACACCTGAAGTGGAACTTGAACTCTTAACCCTAAAGTTGCAAGGCCACAGCACTAACCACTATGCCACCATGTTCACCCAGTTTTCATTAATTCATGTATTTGTTCATCTTCTATACCAGCTTATCCTGTATGCAAGGGGGCCTGGAGCCTACTCCAGTAGACTTACAATAGGGCACAAGGCAGGGTATATCCACACACACACACACACACACACACACACACACACACACACACACACACATATACATACACACTACGGACAATTTTGTAATGCCAATTAGCCTAATCTGCATGTCTTTGGACTGTTGGAGGAAACCAGTGTACCTGGAGGATACCCAGGACGGCGAGAACATGCAAACTCCACGCACACAGACCCAAGATGAGAATCAAACCCATTTTCTTTTCTTTTTTTTTTTAAATCTATTTATTAGCGCAAACAATAATAACCCACTCTCATTTGAGCATCTGGTGTTCATTGTTGAAAAGGAACCCAAGCTCCCATCTGGATCTGCTGCCGTTTGCTTATAAGACAGGAAAGACAGGAGACAAATGCGTGCGAATAAGATCTATCCTTTATCTGTCAATCAGCATGGTTGCATGAAAGCGTTCATACTCTTTCCTTTTCTCTAATCATTACACACAAACTACTGACACCACAATAGTGGGGCCTCTTAAAGGGCATTGCAGTAACACAACTAGTAGCCTGGTATGAGAACAATAATATCAAACTAACTGAAGCAAAGTCTCAAACGTTCTATCAGGTCCTGAAGCAGCAATGCATCCCCACACTATCGCGCTACCACTTTACCACAATAAAGTGAATTTTTTGATGCAAGTTTAAGAATTAGAGGATTATATCAAATGTAATCTGTTAATTGTTGTTTGCCATGTTTTTGTCCCACAAACCTCACTAACTTTAGCATTAGGTTCTTTCTAATGGAGTCATGACCACTGGACCACTGACCGAGGCTGCCATTGGCCAGTTTACTGTGAATTTAAGTAAATCAGATTTATTGTATTCTTACATTGATTGTGTCCACATTTCTTTTTCAAGAACTTTTACAAGATTAAAAAAAGTTACTTTTGAGTACAAATATAGCGAGAAGAAATAAAGCTGGTCTTTGAGCTCTAACTATAAAAATTATTGCAGATGTCAACTTTCATGGCAAAAAAAACAACATTTATATTGATTTCAAAACAACAGAAACTAAAAAACACAACCATTTCTTCATGTTGTCAATTAATATCTGTCATGTATTAACCCACTTGCCCTTACTGCGCTTATTATTACTTCAGCAACTTAAACTCTGAACACTGGGGCTATATCTTAGACCATGCAGCATGTACTGTAGTCCATGCCCTTACACTACTGATGGGACGATTACCAATTCTAGTCGATGATCATTTATTTTCTGTGTATTTGAAGCAAGCTATTATAAAAAATAGCAGTTGATTTTAATTGTTACATGTTTTATTCTGTGCAGCTGAGCAACCGCTGTATATAATGACAATACCTGCGCATACTCACAACACTGTGTGTTTGGCTAACTGAAATGAGTTGTATGTCTAACCGGGAACTAGCCGTATAGCTATACCAAGGGCATTTAGCTCAGTGGGACTGCAGAAGCTTCATATGAGCCTCAGCTGAATTTTGGAAATCTGCTTTGCACTGGATGAGGTTGTGAAATTTGGTCCTGATTATTTCCATTATACTCGTGTTCTGGGTGACAAACTTCATGATTGGTGTGCAGAGCTGGAAAACTTATAACAAACAAGTCCTATGCACCTGAATTTTGATTTGTTTTTGGTTGACAGATTTGGAAAAGCCCCAAACTAGCAATCAAGTATCGTATAATCACTGATTGGTTTACTCAACCTGAAGATTGTTCATGGAAAGGTTACAGACTCCCATCACTACCACAGACTATATACTTTTGGATTTTATTTGGTTTATTTTGGTATAGTGAACATTACAAAATTATACATGAAATGTCCTCTTTTAATGACCAGAAAACACCCCGAACCTTAATCACACTGAGAACTTGTGGTCGATCCTCAAGAGACAGGTGGAAAAACAAAAACCCACAAATTTTGCAAGAATGGACTTTCATCTGTCAGGATTTTACCCAGAAGTTGATTGACAAAATGTGTTCTGTTTATATTGGTGTATATGTGTGTGTGTGTGTGTGTGTGTGTGTGTGTGTGTGTGTGTGGGTGCAGGCATGGGTCGCACTTTATCTTTGCTTGTATATACTAAATGTGTATACAAAGTAAGTAGAGTGTGAAATCAATATGGGAAATTAAATTTGTGTTTAGGTATCCTTTTTTAACATAGATACAGTCATACATGTATGGGAAAACCACGTGTGTATATGTTTTGGCTAAAATAAAAAGGGAAAAAATACTTGAGACTATTAACATCTGGGCCTGATATCCGCTCCCGGTTCCCCATCTGCGCTCTTTCTCTTTCATATACACTCAGGCTCACACATGGAGAAAAAGAAAGAAATAAAGAAAGAAAAATACAAACATGCTTAAGGTCTAGAATGAGTCAGACAATATTTGCTTATTCTTAAGACTAAGTTAGGATGCTGTACACTTAATAACAAACACATGATTGCAGATACACACATCAGGAGACACATTCACATGCAACACTCTAAAACAGTGTTAAGTGCTGAAAGTATAATCATGTGAGACACATTTTGGTCTTTAGTTTTGGTGAGTTTAGCCTGATCTACGTAATGTCTATTGTAAATTGTTAGACCCTTGCCTGTTTACTGTTTACAGGACTTTAAATTTTGGATTATCTCTGCTGGGTTTGATTGACATGATTATTGAACTGTGTGTTAATAAATATCATAACTACACTTGTGTTGTCTGAGTCTAAGTTTCTAACATTGAAAATCTGATTTAAATATAATATAAATAATAATTTAAATAATCCTTCCTTTTAAACAAAAAGCAAAAACACAAGCAGAAAAAAATCTATAATGATAAAAAAAAAATATATATATATATATATGTGTGTGTGTGTGTGTGTGTGTGTGTGTGTGTGTGTGTTTACAGTATATTGTATATATGACTGAAGCAGGCAGCCTGATCATGGCTCTGGTGTTCTGAAAAAGCTTTCTCCCTTGATATCTAAGCGCTAGTGAAACACTGGGATAAGTGCATTAGTGTAGCAGAAGATTATATAAAGCAATAAGGGAGTTTTTACTCTCATAACGGTGTTCTGTTATTCTGCAGAATCAAAAGTCCCACTTCAACTTGAACGCCCCATCTGTCTGAGCATATTGTGGTACAGTGCCTTGCACAGGTTTTCACCCCTTATAGTGTTACACCCTCGGAACCTAAATAACCATAATTAAGATTATATGTCATTTATTAAAGTGGTGTGTGAGTTTTGGGAGGTGGGTACTTTATCTTTCAATAATTGTCTTGCACTTGTTTCTGATGGATCGCTCTGAGCTCCTTTGACAGCTGTGTGACTGTGTTTCTTCACTTATAATTCCACATGAAAAGACGCATCTATGCATATATCCACACATAAGCAATATATCTATTTATAATTACCATACCAAAAAAAACATTACTGAATCAATGTCACCTAAATGCACATCAAAGTAACTTTCTGAATTTCAACATCCTCTAGATATTATTAATTCCCAACCATAGTTCCCGTCCATAGTGTGTATTGGCCATTAATAACTTCACTAATCTACATCTCAGAGGGGACACATCAGCTCTGCTATGATTTATCACCAGACAGTTATAAATAAATGTATTCAAATATCTAGGAATAAAGCCATTACTTATTTCTTGCTTGCATGCTACATATACACTGTTTTTTAAAAAAAAAAAAAAAACATAATAAAGTCAGATGGGTTATGATTGTGATCACAGTCATAATGCCTGCGTCAGAAAGATGAATGCACTCGGGCCTTTAATAAAAACTACATCAGCACTCAGAGGCACACGGCACCCACTCCATAACTATTTTTTTAGACAGTATGATAAATTAATTTGTTTTTATATCAGAGTGGAATACTTTCCAACTGAAATTGATCTTGACTGTGTAGTGAAATATACATGGTGGAATTTTTTCAGCCTTATTCATAGACCGGCAGAAACTGCTCAATGTCACATAGAAACTAAATGTACACTCTATAACAGATTAGTGTTTGCTGAACTACACTGCATTTTTATTAAGAATCATTACGAACCCTGCTGTTCCGTTCAGGTTAAAAACACTGTTAAGGATGCCCGTAATAGATGTCTCTGAGAGATTCTTGCAAATTTAATGAGGACTAATAGAGTTTTCTTTGTGACTGAAAGCATTAAGTACGAAAACATACTGTATAATACACAGAGAGGTTTGTTATTCTTAACTGGGGGTGTAACACAGGCTTATGACTGGTATAAGCAACAGTTTATTGCTTGTGTTGTACTTAAAGCAGAAGTAAATATTTTCTTGGTATTTTATTTATTTATTTATTTATTTATGATACCTGTTAAATCAAACAGGAGACAAAACCTGAGTAGTGACAAACATTTCTGTTAAAAATTTGCAGTTATATAGGCAAAAGTATTCACTCACCAATCCCAATCATTAAAATTCTGGTATTGCAATAACTTGCATGGTTACAGGAAGAATGGTCACATATTTCCCATAAACACACTCCTAAACCTTGTGGAAAGCCTTCTCAGAAAAGACTTTTGAAGCTGTTATAGCTGCAAAAGGTTGGCCAATATCATATTAAATCCTATGGATTAAGAATTGGATATTACTCAAGTCCATATAAATATGTATAAAAAACCTTCCACAGTTCCTTCGTACTGTAGAACTCCACTACATCACTTGAGTTCACAACCGGTCTCAGCCAGAAGCTATTTGGAATTTGTCTGGCAAGACTTCTAACTATTGTAACAGAGTAAGCTATGGAAATATGTTTCAAAACGGTTTATTTGGTTTATTGATTTATTTGTTGTTCTGTTGTATTCTTCATCACTGACATGTTTAATAGCTACCTAAACATATTAGTCAGAAATCTGAAGCAGATTCGTATTTGTTTTTGACGTTTTTACCATACTTATCACAAATATCAGGGAAGTGATTTTGACAGGCTGTCAAAAAATGAGTGGAGTCTGAGACATCCCATATGATCAATTAGGACTCTAATTTAATAGTAAAAACTTGTGCATTTAACACATAAACATGTTGATACAGTAGATACTGTGGATGATAGATAGATAGATAGATAGATAGATAGATAGATAGATAGATAGATAGATAGATAGATAGATAGATAGATAGATAGATATGAAAACCTTCCTATTCATATATGTATGAATATTTATATGCATATCTGTTTATTCTGAATAATCAGAATAATTCTAGACAAATTTTATATAAACAGGATATTCTGATCACTATAATTATATATTGGTGGTATGGTGGCTTCCAGGTTCTGGATTAGATTTCCGCATAGGGTCTGTGTGCATAGAGTTTAGCATAGCATGTTCACCCCATTCTTGGTTTTCAGGTTTTCTCCCACAGTCCAAAAACTTGCAGATTAGGCTAATTGACATTTCCAAATTGCTTGTACAGTGTGAATATGCGGAGTTCCTACCACATTCGTACAAATGGGAATAAATACAATAGTCACCATTGAGGTTTCTAGAAGGATGGATGGAATTATATATTGATGGCTTTTAAAATAAATGTAACTAATAAAGTGAAAAGTTAATGTAGGTTAAAATAAAGCCAGACCTATTTTGCTTTAAACATGCTGTTTTTAAAATGTGATAAGATGATAGATAGTGTAGTAGTAGTAGTAGTAGTAGTAGTAGTAGTAGTAGTAGTAGTAGCAGCAGTATAGTAGTAGTATAGTAGCAGTATAGTAGTAGTATAGTAGTAGTACACTAAATCTGATAACTTGGCATGCATAGGCACCTGAGCTAAAGCCAACACAATAGGTTTGGAATGACCTGGGCCAGACCATGAAAGCAAGCAGGCAACAAAGGCTGAGGTTGAGGGAACGTCTTTAAGACAGATAAGCGGTTGGAGAACCTTAGAACTGTGAGATGGAGTGCATTTTTGTTACATGGAAAACAGTGTTTTTACACACCAGTGAAAGAGGAAATCCACCCAGATGATGATAAGAAAAAAACTCTAGAGCATGTGAGACATATCTGATATGGAACCACAGGTCCGAGCAGACACCCACACCTACGCATATGTGCTTGTTTGTAGATATATACAGACAGACACTGGCAAACAGGCTAAGGAGATATCACTTGGTCAGCAGGCCCATGGCTGTTGAGTATCAAGTGGAGCATCAGAGATAAAATAGGCAATAGACATACACAGGCACACATACACATACACACAAACACTCTGAATGAAACAGTAACAAAAATGAGGGCATGTCAATCACACGGTTATTCTTTATATGTCCGATCTAACTCTGAAATTAAGAATCAGAAAATTGTGTGCATTAAACAATAATCATTGGGCTAGTATGAAAACATTCAAAACCACTACCACTACAACCATGGGTCAAATCATTGCGAAATTAATTACCAACAAATTATTATTATTATTATTATTATTATTATTATTACTATTATTATTATCTGAAACACCTGATGTTTCTATTATGAAGTGAACATATCATTGCAAGTACAGGGAAAAGTACAGTACTGTGCGAAACTGAATAAGAGATGAACAATGTCCATCAAATGATTCTACCAGAGCTCGGATCTGCTGCTTGACCCTGCAAGCTTGCATGATTTCCACGAGCTCACTAGACTAAACACGACTTCTGTCCCACCGATCGGCTTGTCAATGCGTAAGAGATAAAAAGAGGAGTATTTTAGCGTGTGAGAAAAAGACAGGCCATGTAAAGTGAGACGTGAGCCATGTGAGAAAGAACTAAAATGAGCGATAGTCATCTCTGTGGCCAGTTGCGCAAAATATAAATAATCACCGATGAGGCGAATAACAAATTCCCCGCTACTCGATCAGCTCAGAACATCTGATCATGATAAAGCAAATGCAGACTCGTGACGTCAACATGTCGGATAAAAGATGGTCAGGTGTTTGGGGACAATCACTTTCTTTTAATGTTGAAAGCCTTCTCAGAATAGTACAAATTTACAAGCTGAAGAGAAAAAAAAACCCAGATTGATGCTGGCTTTATGTTAAAATGGAAAAAACTTCAAAGAAGCTCAGTGTTTAGTTATTAGATTACCATATTTAATAAACCGGATTCATGGTTCTTGTGCTTTTTTTTAAAACTGTCATGCTTAAGGATGAATCTTAAAGAATATTATTTAGTTGTTGGTCTTTCCGCAGCTCCCGGCAAGGGGTCGCCACAGCAGACTATCTGGTCCGCACTACAACTTGGCACAGGTTTTACGCCAGATGCCCTTCCTGACGCAACCCTCCCATTTTATCCGGGCTTGGGACCGGCACTGCATCCAGGGGCTGGTGTTTGGGCACTGGCTGGGAATCGAACCCGGGTCTTCTGCATGGCAGGTGAAACACCTACCACTGAGCCACCATTGCCCTAAGCACACTAAGAACACTGAATAGGAAAAACTAGAACCTTTAATGATCTGGTTCATTTATGACTAATTTTTGGAGCCTAGGAACCTCTTTAAGAGCCTACGCCTTGTGTATCATGTGAGGGGTGAACAAAGGGTTCCTCACTGGTTCTCGTGATATTTAAGAGTTCTGACTGGGTTCTATATGGAACCGTTTCTAAAGTTAAAGTTTTGTGAGAAAGCTTTAGGAAGTTAATTATTCTACACATCTGGAATCCTTAAGGGATCAGTTCAGGTCCGAGTAGAACCTTTTTGGGAGGCTGAGAACCCTCTAAATCTGTATTTAAATCTCTCACTCACTCTCTCACACACACACACACACACACACACACACACACACACACACGGGTGACTGTCCCCGCCCCCTCTCTACCCCCCCGGGTGGCGCGCGCTTCTCCAGCAGCAGCCGTTACCTGGTTACCGGTGTCGCGCGCAGAAGTGCAGTGCGGCGGTGAGGGACTCAGCGTTCAGAGCGGAGAGTTTTATATACACACACACACACACAGAGACACAGACACGCACGAGCCTTCCTCACGCTTCCCGGTGCTGCACGGGTCCCGAGCCCCAGCGCGCGCTGCTGATCAGAGGTAAGTTAACCGGATGTTGTGACTGTAGCGCGGGTGACACCGGACACCGAGCGCCTCCTCACCGCACTTTTATCCTGAGAGATCAAAGGCACCGCTGGCGGAGTTAGCGCGCGCTGCAGGTGCTCTCCTCAGGTGTAATTACTTTGGGGTTTAATGAGGGAGTCACGTGACGCGGCTTTAATCTTTAATCGTTTATCATCCTAATGAGGGACAGTTACAGCGTGTTATAGAGACAGTGTGAGTCCTAACGCGCGGGGGTTACAACGGCTTTATTCATGCACATTCACGTCACGTGACATTTCATACGCAATCTGTAATAATAATAATAATAATAATAAATTTAATCTGTAAATATATATATATTTTTAAATATCCAGATATGTAGCATGCCCTGATTATTTATTTATTTATGTATTTCTATTGCAAAGGCAAATAAATAATTGTTATGAAATATATATATATATATATATATATATATATATATATAATAAATATTAAAATTAAGTCATTAAAAATATCAGTTCATGCAACATATTTGGATAT
>JAOVVB010000015.1:4281887-4294387 GCA_028570985.1 Heterobranchus longifilis | reverse complement strand
CCTTCCTGATACAACCCTCCCATTTTTCTAACCAGGCTTGGGATTGGCAGTGCATGCAGTGGCTGAGTCGTATGGGGTGTGGCAACCCACCAATGGCAAGACTTGAATCTGGATCCTCAGGTTCTTAAATTAACAACCAAGAGTCTTAGTCGCCTGAGCCACCACTCCCCTTTTACGGTCAGTAAAATGCTCAATTATGACAACTCGTTAATTAAAAGCTTCTAAACGTCGGTACATCAATTTTTGAAATTCTTTTGGTCAGGTGTATGTATGGGTTTAGTTTGAGCGGTATCCAAATCATGTTTGGATCAAAATTAAAAAATGCAACAATACATGTCCTAGTTCTCATCTAAACTATAAAAAAAATCCCTACACAAGTGGAGATTTTTTTTTTTTTGCTTAATATCCACAATTACAGTATGTTGATCATTACTATACCAAAAACAATACATTAGATTAAAGACACATTTGTTGTTTAAGCGTAATGTTCACACAATGTTTAGGGCTAATTTTCTCCTACAGTCCTGGTACGATTGTAATTGTCTAACCACTCAGCTCTTTCCAGCTCCACTTTACCCGCTCTGTGTATACTCTCCCAGCTTAGCACTGCAAACCATTACAGCAGCAATTTAATAGGAAATGTGTGTGGAAACATGAGCAGCATGAATATATGCATGTGTATAAATTAAGCTGAAATACCCGGCCGAGCCTTTAATGAGTCGCAGTGGAGGTGTAATTTAAAAGGAAGTTATGTAGGATTTCTAATGTTGAGGTCTGAAGAATGATTGGAGATTGTTGTGTAAATTCACTCGAATGAGGGCCAATATATTTCTAGCTCATTGAAGTGTGCGCACTGCAGTAATACCGGGTCGTATTATTCTCATTGCTTTGCTCACTGAAGCAGAAGGTCGATAATCAATGTTCCAGACACACTCCGAAAGTGTATGTGTGTATATGTGTATGTGGGGTAGAGAAATGAAAAAAAAAAATGTGTCAAGGCTTATCTGCAAATATTAACATATAGGCATTACTGTCCAAATGCCTTACTACTACTACTACTACTAATAATAATAATAATAATAATAACCATTCATTATTTAAAATCAATCATTATTTAAAATGTGGCTGTTTAAAAAATCTTTGTTACTGTATGTAGTTTCCTTTTTCTGGTGAAACCCACATATACCTTTAAGGGTTATATTTAAGCAATATCACATGAGAGGAAGTGCTGTGTTGCGGGATATCAGCATCAGGTAAAGATCAGGACAGCCTGGCCCGATCTGGTCAGATGAGAATGAGAGTGGTGTAAATGTAAATAGGTACAGTAAATATTAGCCATGGAAACTGATTGTCTCATCTGATTGTTTCTCTCTCGTTGAAATAAATATACTCTTTCTCTGCATGTTTGCCCCAAATATGGATAAGATTAGGTGAAGTGACAAGGTTTTGAGAAGGAAATTTAGCTTCTATTCCTGTTAATTAAACTCTAAGAAAGCAGTCTCCCCAGCAGTCTTTACTTTAGAATGTTCATTATCTGGGTCTCTGGCAAAGTAAGGCACACAGATTGGCTTGCAGTTTCAAACATAGTAAAGCATCTAACCAATCACCCATGAGACTAAATTCTTGTAACCTATTGTAACACAGAAGGTAACACTTCTATATACTTCCTTTTAAATTACACCTCCACTTCGACTCATTAAAGTCTCAGCTTAATTTATACATACAGTATATACAGTATATATACAGTAATATAAGTGGACACCTAAAAATATTAAAGAAATACTGACTGTAGCAAATTTCGTCGAGTTGAGTTTCAATGAGTTTTTAACACGTATCACTGTTTTGGCTTGGACAACATGGATGCCCAGAGCAAATTCTTTTTTTTTTTATGGATAGATATACTGTATTGATAAACATATAAAGATGAGATACATCTCCATACAAATCGTCTGCTCAAGATCAAACCATAGTCTCTGGAGCTAGGATTGTGTTTTTAGAGAAAATTCACAATCTAGGCAGAAAATGCAGCGTGACAAGGATAACTACCAAAAGCCCACACGCACACGCACACGCCGATTGTTACCCTGCCAGAATAGGTTGATGAGTACAATGATTTAATTAACACTTTGTCAGTACTTAGTGCACAGAGCTTATAATCATCTGTGGCTTAAGAAGTCTAATCACCTGCCACCTTTACTTAGATCTTATCTCTCGCTTTAAACAAACACACTTCTGGATGTGCCGTGTTTCTGACTCATTCCTGTCAACTGATTGTATTAATTTAAATACTGAGAGTCATGTGTGTGTGCGTGTGTGTGAAAACTGTCAAATATCACAAAAACATGTAGACATATCTACAAAAAAAAAAAAAACTCCCAAAAGCTCAAAAGTTTAAAAGTCATTGTCCCCAAGACATTATTGTGGGACATTTCCCAGACATCTGCAGGATGAAAGCAGATAACATCCTTTATATTTATATATTTTTTCTACATTCGACGTCAATACTGGGGATTTCAAAACTATAAAACAACACATATGGAATTAGGAAACTATGTGACAACAACAACAGTCAATTGTTATTTTTAGACAAAGAGTTGAGCCTTCCTCGAATAGTTCTTGCAAGAGCAGTATTGTCAAGTGCATTTGCAAAACCCATCAAGCACCATAATGAAACTGACTCTCATGAAGAGCTTCCCAGGAAAGCAAGACCAAAACATACCTATGCTGCAGAGAAGTTGTTCATTTGGAGTTACCAGCCTCAGAAATCACCAATTAACAAACAGCACCTCAGATTAGAGTCGTTATCATGGCTTTGCAGAGCATAAGTAGTAGACACATCTCAATATCAACTGTTTAAAGGAGATTAGTGCATATTTTGGACGCCTTTGATGTTGTTTTAGAGTGTACAATAGAAAGAAGCAAAAATCAGGAAAGACTATGGAATTAAGAGTTGTGTCCAAACTTTTGACTGGTAGTGTATTATATTTGCAGTATATATCCTGGAAATGTTCCCTGAAGGTCTGATTAGGAATGTTACATGATACACTGGAACCAAATAAGGACCATTAAAAACGTCAGTAAGATCCTAATAATGTCACAGAGACACGCGGACCAAATGTGAACATCACAAAAGTCTGCTGAACGAACATCCCCTGTTTGCTGGGTACATGCCAACTGATCAACTAAATTTACGTGCTTTGGACACAAATGCTGTCCCAATTTTTTTTTTTTTTTTTTTTAAACATCAAACACCCTTATTTTAGTATTATATGCTTGCAAATAAACTTTATCGAAAACAGATTATCTTGGCTGCTAATGTTAATATTTGCATTTTTCTATGATAGCCTTTCAATGATTATAGTTCATTAGCTAATGTGACATGTGTTACTAGCTAGAACAGCTTGTACACATAAATTACACATACATTCATGTACACATAAATTGTGCACAATTATTAGCATTATATTAAACAAGCTAGCACATTAACTAGCCTAGATTAAACTTGCTAATGCAGCAAACAAGCTAAAACCATAACATGCTTTAAAAGAAGCATTGCATTCTGTAGCTGTCACTGTAGCTGGTCCACAACAAAACGCTAATGGATAACTTTAGCTAAGCTACCTTTATCATTTGTTCAGTTACATTTGTCTTGCTAGTCTAAGTGTCAAACAAGTAGTGTGCCCTGCGTGTCACGTTGATTGAAATAGCTCCTGTTAGTTCAAGCAAGCCATAAGAAAATAGACAGATTTTTAGTCTATGACATGACACTGACGGCTGAAGGGATGAACCATCTATACAGTTTAACAGAAAGATTTGATGACAGCTACTTAAGCAGCTGTGACCAACATACTGACTTTAAGCATGCTATTTATGATGCACAGCCACGGTGTATAGGGGAAAAATTAATGGGGGAAAAAAAATAGAATAAATAAATAAATAATAAAAATGTCTGTATTAATTACAGTGCGATTAGTCCAGGCTTTGTGGAATGCTGTATCATTTAATTGAAAAACTAATGATCACATTTTTGCCAGCTTCTAATTAGAAAACATTGCAAACTTTATCGCAGCTCCACCGATGCATGCAAACACACACACACACACACACACACACACATACAAATACACAAACACAAAAACACACAAACTTCTAGCTTTTTCTCTCACACCCACTTACTCCTATAAAGCCCTCTAACACATACACACATACACACACACACACACACACACGTATGCGCACACCAGATTCAGGGAGCCAATGCCCACTACCACAAGGTTCAACATGTTTTATATTTTGAGATGCCTTTCTGCTCACCAAGGGTGTATAGAGTGCTTGTTTGAGTTCCTGTACCCTCCTTGTCATCGATCCATTCTGGCTTTGTCATTAACAAGATTTTAAAACAAGTTTTATCGCCGGCTCATGATTCTGTCTAAACTCTAGAGACTGTGTGCCTAATAAAGCAGCAGGTCTGGTAGCAACAACAATGACACAGTGAAAGTCACAGCAATCACACTCATTTTTCCTCACCTTGATGTTTAATGTTAAGATTAAATGAAGCTCTTTGATCTGTATCGACATAAATGTAAATGTAGCATTGTGCTGCTCATGATTGGTGATCAGTGTATCTTTATGCTTTACTTGATTTCTGAGACTTTAATTGACTTTCTGTTCACGCACGCGCACACACACACACACACACACACACACACACATGCACACTGAAGTTCTAAAGTCACCTGTCTTTGTAGGTGGCCTGAAAACTTCAAAAGAACTGTGTGTGTGTGGTAGTAGCAGTAATAGATGTAGCAGTCTCACATCCTGTTTTGTTTATATATAAATGTATATACCTAGAATCATGCCATCGTTTTTTTCCCCCAATTCCATAAAGAATGAGAAAGAAGATGAGAGAGGAAAAGATGAATGTGGTTATAAGGAAGGGAAAGAAATGTATGGATGTAAAAGATGGAAAGATGGAAAGAAAAGAAAGTGAGGCAGAAAGGAAGCGATTAGGAGATGAAGAGTACCAAATCCAGTCATGTTGGTATGAGAGAGTCATCAGTGTCAAATTGTCTTCTTGTCCAAGAGTTTAGGGTAAAGAGGAGGAGAAGAGGAGCAAAGACAGACAGAGCGATAGAGAGACAATGAAGATGGAGACAGCGAGACATGCGGAAGAAGGTGTGTGTGTGTGTGTGTGTGTGTGTGTGTGTGTAACCTAGAAGGCCTGGCATGTCTCCAGCCGCTCCCTCTCAGCCACTAATAGGGCTCCATTCAGGCTCTGTGTGCTCCTCTAATTGAAGGTAATTGTTGGGAAGAGGCCGGAGAGGAGGAGTGTGACACAGCCTTCAGTCTGTTCCTTCTTTCCCTGACGGCCAGAGTGGCCATGACCCACGATCACGTTTCATCACACACACACAAGTGTGCGATTGTGCGCTTGCTTAAATGGCCATCTTGTACTGGAGTGACAGCTCCAAAGATGGGCGGAGCCTGATGACAGCACGAAAGAATGGAGGATGACAGAGGACGAGAGAAAGAGGAGGAGATGCACAGAGAAAGAATGATTGTTCTGTTCATGTGGAGAAACCCAGAGTCCCGTCCACCCCCCCCGTCCCCCGCAGTCCAAAATCGCTGCACGCACACAATCATGCATGTATACACACACAGTGTTACACACACACAGGATACACAGGTGATGAAATAATGATGAAATGAGAATTGGCCTTGCTGAGTGAGGTGTGTGTGTGTGTGTGTGTGTGTGTGTGTGTGTGTGTGTGTGTGTGTGTGTGTGTGTGTATGTGTGTAAACGTCTTTCACTGGGCATTATGCCCAGGTGGGCATACACACACAAATAAGTATTTTTAATAAAGAATTAAGCAATACTTATAGTATATAACCTGAATGGAAATCACAGAATAGAGGAAGAAAGGAGTTGGACAATAATAATAATAAGAATAAGAAGAAGAAGAATTTTTTTGAGGTCCTTCTTAAGTCTTGTTCTAAAACTTTTGATACATTCCATGTAAGATTCCTGTAAGTTTTGTAACAGGTTAATAACTTCTGTTTTGCAGCGCTGGAGATAAAACCTTCTCCTGTAGTCACACTAATTTGTCTTTTCCTATATTACACCAAACCTGAGCTTTCTGCAATCTTCATATTTTTTCTCCCTCCTGGTTCATATTGGATTTCCGCAGTGACGGATTCTATCGAGTGTGCGCAGAGCGTCCGGGGCTGAAATAAGCATTTACCTTTGCCGCTCGAAGCTCGTAACTCTGCGCTCGGCTGCATTTGGCCATGCGGACGCAGCCAAGCGGGAAATCCAGATTCCGGCACTATCAGGGAAATGGCACGCATGAGTCGGGTGCCTAAGTTGAGCTCCTAATCAGGTCGGCCTAATGGTAACTCTCCATCACGCTAAGATTGAGCGCTAAGCCTAAATACCAATGCTCCTTTTCCAGCTAAAGCGATTCCTATATTACTTTTCCCCCCATAAACCTGGGCAAGCATCAGACACGGAAATGGAAAAAAAATTGTCTGTCTTTCCTTCTCTCTCACTTTCGCTCCCACTCTCTTGTTGTAGTCAGCAAACATTTAGGCCCCCGAATCGCTCGTTCACTCGAGCATGGCTGCAGAATCAACAGCGCTATCTCCCCTTTGCGATGTTCTCGGATGAAATTCAAAGCGACTCTGGACATCCGTTTCTGAAGCCGTGTCAAGAGAGATATAAGGGTGAAAAAAACTCCAGCATGGAATGGAATGGGGATTTATTCATTGGCATTATCAAAAATGTATGGAGTGAAGAGTGTGGATTGACTTCCTTCTTTGCCGTGCTAGCTTTACTAGAGTACTTTCAGGTCAGAGAGGCCTGAAGGCATGTGTGTCTCTTAAGCATCAGCGACTGCTGGTAATTACCCAGATTACTTGAATTCTCTTGTTTCCATTAGAGATCGGTTAATTATTCAATGGCTTGATCTAAATAGCTAAAAGAGCTGATAAACAATGTGGATGGACATGATCCTTTTCCGTTTACCCTTTACTGTAAGTACAGTATGTGTTATAGTGTCAGGTGCAAGGGAGACCTAAACAGATCAAACAAACAATCAAGCAAGCAATAAATAAGACTATTTTATTCTCTTTAGTTTCCTCATAAAAAAAAAAATACTATTATACCGTACAATCAGTGCTGTGTAACATAATGTGTAGTATTAATCAGCATGGGTAAAATGAGCTATTCAAAATGTCCCAGCGCAATCATGTCTGTTGAATGAACTGTTAAGGAATTATAAAATAACTGATTGGCAGATTAAGTGAAGTGAATGACAGTAAAAGCTGCTCTTTGCCCTTCTCACACATCTCTGTCATGAATATGTGGACCTCAGAATGAGTCAAATATCAAATGATATAATTCTTTTTACAGTTATTTCAGTTATTTTCTTATAACTGTGTTGAAGTTGAAGAGAGACGCAACATTTTAAAGAAGGTTGTACATTTGCGAATGACACTCCCAGGCTGAGGTGGCTTGGAGACCACCGTCATCAGTCGTTCCCATGAACATTCAGTGAGTGAAATGCTTGATCTTCAAAAACAATGGATAATTTGTCGCATCTTGTGGAAGTGTCGCATCTGTCTGTGGAAACTGTACACACAATTATTCACCAACACCACTTGCATAATACAGGAATTCAACTGGGAGTTTACAGTCCTGACCTTGCTCCAAGCCCTTTCTACATGTTTGGGCCACTAAAGGAGTTCCTGGGAGGCCAGCGTTTTAGACGTGAAGTAGGCTGAAACTTTCTACCTTAATAGTATCCAAGAAATAGTGAAACACTGGAATAAGTGCATTTGTGTAGGAAGAGATTATATAGAGATATAAAGGAAGCTTTAGTCTCATACATGTGTTATGTTATTCTGCACAATCAAAAAGCCTGATTTGACTTGAATGACCCTCGTATTTTACCCATGCCAAAATTTGTAATACAAAATGACATAAAAAAAAAACTACAAATAAATTATATCTAAAACTTTAAAAATAGTGTTACTGTTAAACAGACATGGCAGTAGAATTACCAGTAATCCACTCCATTTGCTCTTTTGGAATCGACTCATATTCAAAGCAAATTGCTTACACGGCAGGAGACATTAACTGAAGGTTAAAGTTTGTGCCCAACCTTGGCAGGGATTTGACCTCACAACCTTACTTTGAAGGCTTGACCATGGAGGAAACTCTTGTCTTAACCAGCTGATTAAAACACATTCTAGTACACTAAACATGCATTAACAAATGAGATTTTTTCCCCCTAGCATCTATACTCATTGTATTAAAACTATCTGTTTGCCTAAATAATCTCTAAAATAAAGAGCATAAAAACTACCCACAAATTTGCATTCTTGAGCTGAGCTAAAATATAAGCTATCCCACTATGCATTGTGTTTGCTGGTATTTCTCACCAAGCCAATGCACTACACTAATTTCCCAGTTCCCAGTTAACAGTGTAATCCAGTAAAAAAAAATACTGTAAAATAAATACTGTATGTTTAAAGTAATTCTTTACAATGTTTCTTTTCCTTTTAAACATGTTGCTTGTGTGTGTTCTGTACTTGTGCAGCTTGATCGTGGAGCTCACATGTCTCTTGTGTCTAGCTGATTAGTCTGATGAAATGAACTTTAAATCTTTCTGTTCCATTCAACAGTCACATTATAATCATCCCATTTTATCCACATCCATTTAAAAAAAAAATGTGGAATGAAATGAGGAATTAAACATTGGCATTAGGAAAATGGCATTGTGGATGGAACAGTGTAGATGGAAGTCGTCCTTTGCCCTTTAAACACGTTGCTAGTGTGTATTTATGGACCTGTGAGGCCTGATGGTGACATTGGGTTGATAATTAGTCAGATGAAATGAATTTTATTTCTCTTTTCCATTTCAGATTCAAACTATAATCGTTCGAGTTTAATTAAAAGTCTCAATCAATCTGCCGATGTGGTACTACAATAATGGTGCGCCTCCACAATGAAAGCTTAATCCGACGTCGTCCTGCTGTGACATCTGATGCCTGCAAAGACAAACCGTCCTTTTTTTAAGAGAGAATTTAAAAAAATGTTTAATAGACCAGCCTTTTAAAAACTCATTATGAGAGCAGAGGAACAGTAGCCATATATACCACAATGCACCAGGGTGAGGATTAGGCCTCATTTGGGAGGTGAAACGCAATTAGGACACTCTGGATTACTTTCCTTTTTAAAGTTATGGAGACACAATGAAAGAAGCAAGGAACAGCTCTCAGTCCTTTAGCTTCCATCAGCACCATCGGAACCAACCTTGTCATGCTAATCGTTAAGCTATATTCTCTTTATAAATGTCTTTCGCTTCAAAGCTTCGTCAAAGTCTTACATTTCACGCAGGAGTTTAGAAAGTGAACCTCCCTGCCGCCATGTTTCGTAAGAAGACAGAAGTTAAATGTTTTAGGACATGCTTTGTGAGGAATTAGCAAGTAAAAAAGAAATAAAAATAGTTCTTGCTAATGGAAACGTTGCTAAATGCTGACCTGTGAATTTACAAACTTGACACAAAAAAAACTGTAAGAGGAAATTGGTACAAGAAAAAGCTGTATTAAACCTGACAACCAGTCATTTTGGATTCATTCGGATTAGCGTGGGGTGTTTTAGCCAACATGTAGGGGCTAGCTTAAAGGTTTAATACTTAGCATTTGCAACAAAAAAGAGCTGTAGCTGAAATTAGTCATAATTATATTATTAACTTGTTTAAGGTGCAACCAAGGACATCACCACTCATCAAGTTATTAATTACATTTTTAGTTTGCTGATTAATAATAATAATAATAATAATAATAATAATAATAATAATAATAATGAGCTGGCATAAACTAGCAAAAGTGCGACAATGTTTGTTAACAGAGAAAAAGAGAAAGAAATATATAGATAGAGTTATTTAGCACTATAAAAGCAGATTGAACAGTTACCTTAAATTAGCTTAAATCCTGAGGAAGTAAGAGTGCATGCAAACTGTATACCTCTGATCTGCCCTACACTCCCATAGGCGCAAGTGATTAAACCACCAGCATATATAAAATTAAACCATTCTACCCTTAAAAAATTAATGAGACAGGTATGAGGAACCCTATGATAATGAGCAGAGTTAAGATGGCTCCCCGCTGAACAGATATGCTCACCACTAATCCAAACACGCCGCTTTGCACTTCCCTCCCTCTTTCTCTTCCGAGCCGCATTTAAGCTGAGATGAAACCTGGAAAAATAATCATCAGGTAAAGATGTTATAAAGGGAAGAAGCAAGGGGGGGGGGGGATGTGTAGCTCTAGTGCACTGTTCTTAAATTTGGCTGATTTTCCTGCAGCTGGAGTGTAGCATGCATCTCCACACACACACACACACACACACACACACACCATGACGGAGCTTTACAAAGCGGTTTTAGGACACGTTTGTCCAAAATGATTGATTAAAAACACTTTTTTTCAAATAAAAATGTATTCAAGATGTTGCTGAAGTTTACTTCTTTACAGCAGTTTTGCATTGGAGGTGAATGAAGTCCAGTATGGTACGCTCGCTCGCCAATAGGTTGTAGTAACCTTGCGTGAAAATAACTAGTTCGGAATTAGCCTTCAACATAGTAATAGAATAAAATGTAATAAAATGAAATTTTAAATCTAAGTTGAATCTTGGTTTTATAATTATTATTATTACTATTACTATTATTATTATTATTCTAGGGATTATTATTTAAACTCTAGGCCTTTTATTTTCTCCTACTAGATTCAGGTTTGTGTACAAAGTCTAAAGGCTTTTCGACAAAGTATCAAGAAAGAAAGCAAATGTAATATACTTTTACGAGGCCATGATAATGTGTGAACACTCACACACACGAAATCGCACACTGAGGGATTCTGTAACATAAGGCACGAGAAAATGTAATGGAGTAGACCTTTTTTTTTTCTTGCAAAAGTTGCTAGCAACTCTGTGTCTTTCACTCTCTCTCCCTCTCACACACACACACGCTGGTGTCGTAGGGCTCTCAATCTGAGCTGGCAGTCTTTCAGTGTGCAGTTAAAGGTCCATCCGTCATGCTGTAGCCTAACCAAAACAAAACGGTGCCAACTGGTAGCTCTTAAAGCGGTTTTCAGTGAAGCAGCCTCCTCCCTCACCACCGCCACCATAATTAATGTGAGGCATACAGACAGGTAAACACACACCCTGACACTGTGTGTGTGTGTGTCTGTGTGTCTGTGTGTGTGTGTGTCTGTGTGTGTGTGAGTGATTAATTTCCAGTGTGGAGACAGGTAAACAGAAGGATATTTACATGCTTTATCCTCCTCCCTGTTCCGACTTAGTTCTCCTAAGCCGGAGATATTTCATCCTTTCAGCTAAAACTGTTTATTTTCTTTTTTTTCTTTTTTTTTTTTGCTTTTGACGTTCTGACACGCACCACTCTCTCCTTCACCATCTTCTTTTACCATTTCTCCTCTGCTCACTTGTTATCTCTCTGACTCTTTCTCTTTGCAAAGGTTGTACACTTGCAGACAAACAAAAAGGAAAGAAAATTAGAGCTTTTTAATACTTTTATTTCATTTGCCTTTTTTTTCTCTCCCAGAAATAGAAATCCCCTCTCCAGTGCAAGGTTGAATGATTTGCACTATAAATGTACCTTATTTATTTATATATATATATATATATATGTATAAAATTATACAAAAAGTGTCATATAATATGTAAAATTAATAAAACTGAAAACATGTAAAACATACTTTTGATTCAAATTAACTAAATGTTAATTTATACAATGCATTTTAAAATCATATAGTCTACATTCTTTATACAGTACTGTGCCAAGTCTTGAGTCACCCGTCATTTCTTCATATTAAATGATATACATTAAATTAAATAAATAGAAACAAATGGTTTTCTGTGACAGGCTGCAAAGTCCTGAAAAATGTAACAATTAGTAAAATTAGTGTTAATGTAACAACCTCAGCAGCAACCTCATTTCCCCTCTCGTCTATTCCAACCTCTCAGCACACAGCATCACCACTATACTAATCACCGGCCTGATCATCTGTCATCATCTGCACCTGGTTCTAAATAGTTCATGCATTCATTTAGATAGTGTAGCTTAACAAACAAAAAACATTCCTCTGAAACTGCTTAGAAACTGGGACTGGACTGAAAATAAGAGACAAAAAAAATCCTTCAGAGAAAGCCTGGAGAACTATTTCTCAATACTACATTAAAAATACATGAAAGACAGTCTCTTTGGAGGCCAAATATAAAGGAATGGGGGTGCAGGACTTTTGCAAAGTACTGTATATATCAATCACCTATTAAGTATTTTGTACACTGACAACATGTGATAATAATATCATAATAAGAAACTCATAAGCCATTAATATATTGTTATGATGGAAAAAGTGAAAAGCAGTACTATCCATCTATACAGCAGGGCCAGTTATACTCTCTAAGACTCTCAGTT
>JAOVVB010000015.1:4214658-4232638 GCA_028570985.1 Heterobranchus longifilis | reverse complement strand
AAAGTAGAAGTACACAAAAAATCTACTCAATTACAGTAATGCGAGTAAATGTAATTCATTACTTTCCACCTCTGATAATAATAATAATAATAATAATAATAATAATAATAATAATAATAATAATAATAATAATTACCGGCCTTTCTTCTCATGTTAAGTAGCTATCTAAATATATGACAGTAAAATATCCAATTACGTTTTCATGTCACAATAATCTGAATAGTAAATTAAAATTAAAATTATAGATGAGGTATTTGAACATGTGTTGGCCCTTTAAAGTGGCTCATGACCAACACAAGCTCAGGTTTAAAGCCAGATTGCAAGTGTTAACATGTAACATTCCAGGGAGAACACAATATTTAAAAATAAGCTATACAGTACTGTGCAAAGGCTTGAGCCACCCCTCATTTACCCCTCATAATTTCATCATGTTAAATGAAATTAAGAGAACTAGAGGAATTTTTAGAAAATGGTGGTTTATGTGACAGCCTCATTTCATCTCTCGTCAGTTCCAACTGGTCAGGTAGAGGGACTGGACTGAAGTCTGGAGAACTATTCCTCAAAACTACATTGAAAGACCAGAAAGTATGACTCTTTAGAAGCAAAATGTGAGAATATGCCTAGACTGAAAAGTACTGTATATGTACATAATGCAGATATGTACATTATGTATAGATTACTAGCATAAGTACCTGCCATTGACAGTTACAGAGTTTGTAGAAATAGTAAAAGATTTGAGCTAAATATAAGCTTTAATATCAGTGATATTATTATTTCAGGTTGAAGTCCATGTACATGTATGCCTGCCTTCCTGTACAGAACTCTGTGTCTAACGTTAATACAAAGAAATACAATCTTGTTTACATTAAGTTGTACTTCTTTTGTCATCAGCTAAATACACTCCTTGTTCGGTAATCGGAGAGTGAGTCACAGATGAGAAATCGAAAAAGTAGATCAGATAAAGATTTTGTCCTAAAACGACTTTAGCACGCTAAAACATTAAATAATCCCAGTAAAAATATTCAGTTTAGCTTTTCTAATTAATGTCTATTGGTGGAAGTGGTAGTTTACATTGTGCAAGTAGCTTATTAGTACTGTAGCTAATAGAGAGTAGATTCTTAAAGCTGGCATATACAGTAACTGTTCATAACATCACTTTTACTCAACATTTTGAATAAGTAAAAACAACCACTAGATGCTGTGATATAATCTGGCTGGACAGACATACATACAGACAGACAGTCAGACAGACAGACAGACAGATTTTTTTTCTAAGACTTGTTTCAGGTCCTCCAACGTTATGAAACAAAGATATCATTGCTTCACATTGCTATCACAGCAAAGTCTGACTAATGTACAGACAAACCCTTTCTTCTATTCAAATAGATTAAACATTTTGAATGTGACATTTTGCAATTTGGCACAAAAATAGGATTTTTTGTTAATGTTAAATGAGAGGAAAGGGCATTACATTACAAAAAATTGGCATTTCTGTCCACTGCTTATTCAACTTTTCTCTAGTAAACAAAATTGTTGAATGTCTTCTCAAAAAAGACAATAAGTAACCTTAGTAGACAGCTTGTATTATACTATATAAAAAGCTACAGGTTTAAATGGCTTGCTGAAAATGGACTGTATGGATAGTGATGATATCTTAAAAGTGCCCATCATAACAACATCTTTCATCCTAAATACCACAATATACACTGAATTTCTAGTTTATTCATAACTAAAATGGCATATCTAATAAACTTAGGTTGCACATATCTGTTTTAGACTATCGATGTACGTACAGAGGTTGTGTTAGTGGGTACGTGGAGGAAGTTTTCTGTATTAAGATTTGGTCAGCTCAGACATCAGGTTTCATGATAAAGATTAAACACATTGTTTGTTTATGTCTTGAAGGCAGAAATTCAAGAAAACTTTCTGCAAGCAGCCATTATTAGTTCAGATGACTGTCGCAAAACAGTACAAATTGACACAAAATGTAATATTCAATATACATAAAAGAAGTACATTAGTATTAGACATTTTACATGATATATTGTAAGTGCTCATAGGCATAACTCTAATTATATGAGTTAAGTACAATCATTTAACTTTCATTGACAAGGGTAGTTGTGTTGAGAGGAACAAGAAGTTGTCAAGGCAGGGTCTGGGCAAAGGTCAAAAGTCACTCTCTTGTTAAGTCACCATGTCTTGTTTTGATTGACACTTGAGCACAACGCTTTACTTGCAAGTATAAAAGCATGCATATTAATAAACAGTATATACTGTATATATCATAACAAATGTCCATCATTTACATAAAGACACAACAGTGCTACAAGTCTGCTGCAAAATCCCATGACAATATACAAGTAAATTCAGAGGCATATACTATATACTATGTGGACATGTCTAATAGGTACAGTGCTACAGTAGTTATGCAGAAAGCTAGCAAAAGCTAATGAGCGCTATTTTTGCCGAGCAGAATGGCAATACACATCTGGTATGTACAGAACATGACAGATACAATTGTGATAATAAATGGGGCTCAGAGTAGTATTCTGGTCTAAGAGGTACTTCTTGTTGTTTAGAAAAGGTCGTTTTTCATTACTTTATTTTGTTTATGTACTCTAATGATAACCAATGGAAACTGAACTTTAATTTCAAAATAATTAAATGTGACCTGTCTTATCAAGTCAGGTACTACTTTGCACTGATTAAAACACTTTAATGAACAATTCAAGCTGGTTACTCCATTTCTAATAGAGAAACATGCAAAATAATAATAATAATAATAATAATAATAATAATAATAACTGCTGGTCTTATTAAAATTATACTCATTTAAATATTCTAAAAATAGGATTTCAGGAGAGTCCTTGTAAACAAACTCACACTGGCCATATCTCAGGAACCGGACATACAGTAATAAACTTGGAATCAAAATGTTGCTTATTGAACCAGGAATCTAAAAAATATGCATAACTCAAATCACCCAAATGTGACTTTATACCTGATTTTATGGAATGAATCACAAAAAAGTGTGAAGCTGCAAGTCTACCAATTTTTTTCACAGTCTTTATCATGTGCCTTAAAATGGCTTATTTCCTGTCTTTACTTTAGTGCACAGCCACTGAGGTTATTACTTCCTACATTAGATTGGTACTTCTTATATTACTCAGTAAATTCCTTTACATTATTGTATTTCATTGTATTACACACTACAATAACTACATTATAACTGAGAATTTATTATTAAGATTATTTTTTAAATGACAAAAAAAAAAAAACATTCTGCTTTGCATTTCATTGTCATTTTGCAATTAGGTATTTTTCTTGTTTCCCTAAGGGAAGCTAATGCAATAAGTTGTACAGTAAGTTGTAAGCTATAACTATATAAACAACTAAGCCTTTTGTATGGTTAAATAATATTAAAATAATGACGGAATAAAAACACTATGTAAGTTATTCGATTATAACCGGGCTTGTGGATATGGTGCTAAAAGTTAAAGTGGCATTTAATATATCCGGACATATTTTACAATTTAAACAAATGTACTGTAGGTTAACTTTAGGCATTTTTTCCCTAGGGGTGTAAAAGACACTGGTCATTGAGAGCAAAGGGGCAGAGAGTGTACCTTCTCTCTGCATGTCACTGATAGCACAGACATGTCCTTAATAAGAGCTGCTGATGGCTATAGCCTCTGGGCTTGCTGTAGCAAACCAAGAAGAAATTCACAGAGACCAGAATGAGAATTTTAAAAAATCTGAAATAAAAAGATGAGACAGTGACTAATTGTTCAGACTGCTTTAATTTACAATAAAAACTTAGTAATTACAAATTAAAGAATTACCTGCAAGAATTACCTACAAAATTAAAGGGCTATTGTAGCTTAAAGCAACAGTATTAAGGAAATTAATTGGCTTATGAAAAACTACTATGAAACTACTAAAAACATATACTTACAGACTGTGTTGATTTATGGTGCAACAAGAATAGCATTTGTTTTCTACAGGTGCCAACATGTTATCCATTTTTCCACTGACACCATGGCAACATTTACCAATCACATACTTTTACTGTTTATATCATATTTGCATTGAGGCACACAAAAACTTTATTTATTTATTTATTTTCCATGTTAGCATGTGAAACCTGCAATAGTCACATGAAGCGGCTTGTTTCTAACAATTACATTAATGGCCAAGGAATCCATTTATCAACATTAGTTCAAAATGGTTATACAGCAATTACAATGGACAAGTCAAACAGGGACTTGTTGTCTCATGAGCAGAGGAATGAAGGCATAAAACTGATTGACGTTTACAAAAGACTCAAGCATAGTACAGTGATGAGACTCTTGGCTGCAGTAAAACATTTTAGAGAAAGCCGTACGTCCGTAAATGATCTCGGGCGAGGTGGCTCAGGGCCCACTGAGGTTGTTCCCATGAACAGTCAGTGAGAGGAATGCCTGATCCTCATGTAACTTGTCACAATCTTACAGAAGAGAAGGTGAGAGCATGTTGGGTACCATGAGAGTACCTTTGACTGGCACAGAAGATTGCTAATCTGTAGTGAGTTAAAGCAGCATTTTGACATGGAAGGCCAGGTAATCTGATCATGGCTCTATCATACTGAGAAAATTGTCTACTGATGGTATCCAAGCACTAGTGAAACCCTGGGGTAAGTGTATTAGTGTAGCAGGGGATTATATAGATAAATAAAGGTAGTTTGTACTCTCATCACTGTGTTCTGTTATTCCTCACAATCAAAAGTCCCGGTTTTACTTGAACTCCCATTGTAAAACAACTCAATAAATAAGCACAAATATGTACACAGGACATTATCACAGGCCATTCTTCTTACAGCAAGTGCTACAGTGGTGTTTCGATTGTTCCCATTAGGAAAGCGTACTATCTGATCTGCACATTTTTGATTTCGGCCTGGGACCGGCACTAAGGGTGCTCTGCAACCCCTAGTTGTAAAGATCTACAAATAAACCACGTTTCATTTCCTTTGGTTTAAAGACAAAGCAGGTACAAAATACATTAAAATCTAAAATTATTTTATCTCATACAATTTTCTGAGACCTAATACAGCTGTGTATGTGTTGTGTATTGCTTTGTAGTTGTGTTGTACTGTTTTGAACACAAGAGGATGAAATAATCTGAAACATAGCCACTTGAAACTAATAGGCACTATATTGTATAACACCACATGCAGAGAGTGAACTTAACATTTCGTAAGGTAAAAAGATAGAGCACTTCATAGTGTTATGGTCTTGGGTATAAAAAAAAGAGTTAATGACAAAACCATTGATTTAAGGTTCCAAGACTGATCTCACAGTCCACAATCCTAATCTGTAGTATCCTTTAGACTAAAGCTGACTTCACAAAAACGTGGGAAAATTATAAAATGACCTTGCGTGTGATTAATTTTCATGTGCTTTTTATGCTGCTTCCTATGCATTACCTGAAATGTGAATATACAGTAGCTTGCAATTACTATGTGTATGCAGAAATTCAATAAGGAGTATTACCAATGACAGAGTTTCAGTCATGTTCACGGTTGAAATGTATATCTACAGTAAATTGGTATTATATTTGTCCCGTAAGAAAGAACAATTAGATAGGAGGTCTATTTAAAAGTAAAAGTGATAAGGAAACAAAGCAAGTTAATAAATCTTACTTATACAGTTGATTCAGCAAACCTTTATATAAAGTAGCTTGCGACTAGGACAGGATCAAAAATCATATCATGAACAGCTGAGGGTTACGTGTCCAGCCATATTATAAGACCATATTATCAATACTTTATTATAAAGTGGAGGTTATTGATAGATGAGGATTTACCTCCTTGATAACCACAGTTAGTTCTGCTTGGGCAATCTGACTATACAAGAGGCATTGATATTGATAATGGATGGTATTGATAATGGATGGTAACACTACTCGGATGTTTAACTCCGCATGCCGGGTGTTCAATTACTGGTTAATTAACTGTCGGTCATGGTTAGTTAGTTCCACCAATCACAGAAGGAGATGTGTTTACAGAACAAAATAATCGATTAAAGATAGAAAAAAAATTATGATCTGTTGATAATGCCTAATTATGAATAATTATGGTTTACAGAACTGCAGCCCAAGGTATTGCTATATCCAGCAGTACAGCACTCCCTTTCATGTGATATTGCTTAATTATATTATGTAAAAATGGTAGCAAAGAATATGACTCACATGTTGTTTCCTCTCCTTTGTTGAGCCCTGTTTAATTTAAATACTATAACTCTGGTTTTCTATTTGTTCAGGCAGTTCTTAGCAGAAAAACACACAAGTAAACCACACACAGACAGACCACAATGGCAGCCACAGCAATAAACCACATTACAATGCTTTAGCCTATATTACAACATAAAACAAAAAACTACTGAGTCTCAATATGGACAAAATGAATCAAAATAATGACAGGATGCCTGTATTTGTTGGAAGTGTTTTGCTGCATTTGGGTGTCTCGCTGTGGTGTGTTTGTGTGTGTGTGTGTGTATGCGTGTGGTTGGAGATTTAGCAGGATGAGTAAGGGGCCACATTGTTTGTCTCGAATGCCGGCTGCTGCTATTGAAAAGACATCACGCTAACAGCCTGCGGGCTCACGCCAGACATCAACAATCGCACTTCAATCGCTTGTGCACACTGATCCTGTATTCACACAACACTTAATCATCCCTCTTAACGGTAGAAACACACTTTGCTTACACACACACACACACACACACATACAGTACACACACAGACAGACAGACACAGACATATGCCTGGGGAAAAGACTGAGCTGTGCGTTCAACTCCTGGCACACTGACTCATGTCTTGCCGAAATGTGCTACATGTATCTTAGGCCTGAAAGTGTGTTTTACAAGTCTTTCCCTATGCATTTATAAAACAAGGCATTAAAGCAAGGCATTAATTTTTTTTGCATTAAAGCCAATCCCTCCATTTTAATTTACAGAGGCAGCTGACAGGCTGAAAATGATCATATTTAATACTTATAGCTCAAAGTATTGCTTTGTACTTCCTTAACACTTGCAACAAAAGGGCTGCCATGATATCTTTCGAAGAAAACGATGGATATACTGCTTATCGAAGAAATAATACACGACTGGGAGTCCTGTTTGGGGAAACTAATCAATAACAGGGTGTTGCTGATAAGAATGTGATGATCCAGGTAGTTTTCAAGTTTTATTGTCATATGCACAGTAAAGAGACATGAAATTCTTCCTTCGCTGTCCCCCAATGAATGCCACTAAAAAGTAAAAAAAAAAAAAAAAAAAAAAAAGCATAAAATAAAAAAAAATAAAATAAATATAGGTATAAAAAGAATAAGTACAAAAAATAAGGATATATATCAAACAGAGAATATGAAAATATAAAAAATATAAAATGAGAATATCAAAATATATCAATATATACTGTATATTCTAATTTGTTCAAATGATTGTTCCAGTGATTATGCAGATGATGCAAAGTCCGCAATGAATGTCCTAAGATCTGTGTCAACAATTGGAAGACCATAATTGTAAACTCATATAAACTAGAATTTCACATTATAATTTTTTAAATGTTGAGGAATGTCTGTGACTCCAGGTAGTACCTTTCCTCTCCAGTCTCTCATTCTTTTAAAACTAGTTTGAAGTTAATAAGAGAATTCAGCTTGTCCTGTTCCAAAGAAGTCATCTGTTGCCCTGAAGAATTTCCTGTATCTGAAATCCTACAGCTTCGCTCTCGGACTGTTGCGCAGTGCTGAAATTGGATACTCCTACCACAACTGCAGAATAAACATTTCCTCATAGACAATCACACAGTTTTCATCTGTTAAGCATCTGTTATACAAACCCCTGTGTAAGGTCTTACAACAGAAATGATAACATGCATGTTAGAACAAGCTTATTAATATAAACTTGTGATTTTACACACAAACTGAGCTATGTCTTCATTTTTTTGGATTTGGCAGACGCCCTTACCAGAGTGACTTGCATTTGTCTCATTTACAGAAATGAATGAGGCCCTTTCTCAAGAGCCTAAAAGTGGCAATTTGGCAGTGAAAGGATTTGAACTTATAACTTCCTATTCAGCACTGCAACATCTTAACCAATGAGCTACCCCTGCCCTGCTGGTTTAAGTGTGTGGTTGGAGATAATAAATCAACAATCAAGGTGTAAAACCAGTTGACATTTACAGAAGTCTTGAAGCACAGTACAGTGATGAGAATCTTAGCTGCGGGAAAACATTTGAATGGTGCAAACCATTTAAAGAAGGCCGTACTTCTGTGAATGGTGGTTCCAGCCACAGTGCTGTCGTTCCCATGAACATTTGGTGTGGGGAACGTCTGAGTCTTGAAAATCAATGGAAAACTTGTCTCCAACTTGCGGAAGAGACGCATCTGTCTGTGGGAACTGTAACACACAATCATACACTGACACCACTTGCACATTACAGGAATTCAGCTGGGAGTTATTGCCACATTCCCCGTATACTCCTGACCTCACTCCAAACCATCTACACATGTTTGGGCCATTAAAGAAGTTCCTGTCAGGAAAACATTTCAGACTTAAAGCAGGCAGTCTGATCATGACTCTGAGAAAACTTAGGTATCCAAGCACTAGAGAAATGCTATAAAACGGGATTATATAGAGAAATAAATATAGTTTTTACTTTCATAACAGTGTTCTTTTATTCTGCACAATCAAAAGTCCCTGTTTGACTTGGACACCTCTTGTAGATCTATCAGTCATGTTTCCTGTAGTCATGGAGAGTATAGGTATTTTCAAAATGTTTAAGGATTAACAAACAAAAGCAAGTATGTGAATACCTACTTATTGAGACAGATACCAATGTCCTTCTTATTTTCTGGCACTGACTTTTAATATTGGCAAACATATTTTTCAGTCACTATAATTTATGTGATAAATGATAGTGATATGTCACTTCCACTTCTATTGTCGCTCAATTTATACATTTCAGATGATTTAATGTTTTTAAAAATAATATATAATACAGAGATAATGCCTGGTATGATAACATATTTATAAAGCTTTTTTTTTGTACATGTAGTGCCTTTGTGAATTTTCAGTTCTTTGAAGTTCTGCTTTCAAGGAGCATTAAAAAGGAACGTTTCAAACTATACAGTTTAAGGAGTCCCATTAATGTTCTGCAATTGTTTTTTTTTTCACAAAGAAAAGATAATGACTAGAGATTTATAAATTTAAGGCTGCTATTCAATGTGGGATGTTTCGATTTTTACATATTTTTTTTTTTTTAGATTTTGACCACAAATTGATGACATGACATACTAATAAATCAAAATCATACAAAAGAGATTTGACTTGGCAATTCACAAGAGTAAATACTACTAAATGTTATTTTATCTAAGTGAAATCAGTGGTGTTGACTAGTGAATATTCTGATAAGGTCTAACATCAATAGATGTCATTTTTATACAACATTTGATTGTGGCTGCCCCTTAAAATTCAAGGGCCACAGAGCTGCGTCAGAAACACATTGGTCAATCACTGTTTTAAAAAATGTGTTTTCAGACAGGACCAAATGTATGATTACTTTAGAAATGCACATTTTACCACTACTGGAATATGGGAACTCACCAAATGCTCATTTTATATATATATTTTTTTTTAATCAGATCAAAGATCATATGTACAGTACTGTATCTGTGCTATTTCTTTGTTTACAGTATGTGGCCCATTTTTCTTTTTGTTTCTTAGTCATCTGGGAGTTGATTTGTGTCAACTGGACTTTTTTTGTTAGGTAAAAACATTTCACTACTCATCCAAGTAGCTTAATCAGTCATGATTTTTTTTTTCTTTCTGTCATGTTTGTACAGTTAACATGAACTTAAATAAATGTCATTATATTGCCTAGGATGTGCTGAAAAAAGGATGTCACTCTACATTGAACAATCCTGACCCCAGTATATATTTATGAAAACATATTAATGCTAATTAAAGAATACATTATGCAGTACATAATGTTAAATACACAGGTAGCTAGATGTTGCAAAGATTGTAGTAGTGATAATTTATGATAGTCTCTTATCTAATGGCTATTAATGCACAAGGGGATGCAGTATTAATGCTCAGCTAAAACAAATAATTACCTAATTACATTTTTTTCTTGATGTCCTGAATTCTAGTTATAGTAATATTCTTAAATGATTTATTACAATTTCATATTAATTATTAACAAAAGATGAACAAATATCACAATGTAAATAAAACAGCAATTATAAATGCATGGGCACAGGACATTAAGGATGGAAAACATTAAGAAAGTAACAGAAATTGAGTCAAGAATATCAAGTTTTGCTGTTCAAATTTTTCTCATACTTTTAAAAAAAAAACGTCAACAGACATCTGTGTCATTTTCACTACATCCACTTTCTCCCCTTAACATTCACTCATTCTGTTGCTTCACACGGTTCCTCTCTGTCCTTCACTGCATAATTTATGAAGCTAATCTGTCAGTGTTTAAGAGGAATGGAGAGCCTCATGATTAGCTGAAACAGCTTTATAGCTTTGCGAAGTCCCAGTGGTGTCATCTGCCATAAACAGCTGGAGACAAATGGGAATGATGGTGGGATTCTTCTCCCTCTGGCTGATACATACACATGTTGATATAAGAGACTAAGTAAGAGAATAAGAGACTCAGTTTAGTAGAAATTCTTATAGAGTCGCAGCAGTTAATCAAATTTATATCAGAGTGATAACGAACTCTCAAATCTAATCAAACAATACGTGTTTTACTGTATATAATAGCAGCTTTGCCAGTAGTGCAGGCTCAAATTCTAAACACACATCTATATTAATTTGCTCTTTCATGTACTGTACATCATTAGACTTGACGTAATAAATACACATAATTGTGTAGTGGATGATCGATATAAACTAGGAAAATTGTGTTTATGTTAAAAACAGAATAATGTCTAATTTTTGATATGATGAAGCTTTATCTTATTAAACATTTATGGAAGGAGACATGGGTTTCAGCACTGTATACTAATCATTGTTTATACCATGGGAAAACTTCATCAACAGAGAGATGTTGCATTAAATTCAATGTTAAACATATTGCAGGTATGACAATTTATTCATAAATAAATAAATAATAATCCTTGCCCTATTGCTCTGGTATGAGAAGAACAAATTTTCAGGATGTGCTGTAACAGGCAAATAATCAGCTTTTTCATGTTTTCCCACCGTTCACATGGGCTGCTTCTAGCTTCTAAGTATACACCTGACCATTTCATTCCCTCATATACAATAGTCTCTCATCTGCTATTATAATAACATGCACTCTTCTAGGAAGGCTTTTTGATTTCCATTTTAAAGTGCGGCTGTGTGGATTTGTGATCACTCAGCTTCAAAATAATTAGGAACACATGTTGGGTGATAAGGTGTTGGGTACAGTTCAGCTGAAAGGTGTTAAGTGGGGTTGAGGTTGGGGTTCCATGCAGCGTTCTTCCACTACAATCTTGGCAAACCATGTCCTCACGGACCTTGCTTTGTGCACAGGGGCATGCTCATGCCAGAACTGTTTAGGCTTCTTATACCAAGAAAGAGAATTTGTAATTCTACAGCAGACTAAGGTAGTCCTCTACAGTTACGGATTTCTGAATTTGTAGCGACAATTTCAAGAAGGCCTACATGTACAGAATGTGTGATGGTTTTTTGCCTGAATACTTTGGCCATATAGGGAAACTGGTGTAAACCTGCTGTAGTGACACTAATAAATAAATACTATAGGAGAAGCATGAGTTTGGTTAAAAACAATCATTATATGACATCATTATATGATCATTTCAGATTCCTCTTATATTTTATTTACTTTATCGTAAAGACATATGGTAATTGTAGAAAAATAATCCATGTGCGATTGGTTCCTATTTTTACAGCAGTAACAGGACACCAAACTCCTCCATTATCTAAGATTCAGCCCACTCCATCACAACATTGCTCTTCTCCATCGCCCTTCTATCCTTTAAAACCAGTACAACAACACAAGCACAGACACACACACACACATACACATTATAGGTGTGATGATGAAAAGTACACAGTTTTGATGCCGTATGCCCCCTCTGACACTTCCCACTTATTAGCTAGTTTTCATACAGGCTTCAATCAGGCTTCTTAATCCTCCAAGGGGAAGAGCAGTTTTAATTCACCGATCGACCGATAAGCGGAGGCAATGCAGGCCGAGGAGAAAAAGGGATGGCGTGTGAGAGAGGGAGAGAGAGTGACAGAATGGCTTACATGTAGATGAATCCTGCTTACAAGATGGAACCGTGGGCATTAGCTGCCGATCTGAATTTTTTCCTTCCCCCCATCCTCTATCTCTCTTCTTCTCCCTCCTTCTTCTCCACCATTACCCTTGCTGATTGCAATCTTTCAGCGCCATTGGGTCCCGAGCCTGGGCTGTGTTTAATCTGCCTTTAATCCAATAGATTTTAAATATTCCCCCTGCTCCCACAGTCTGCAGGCAATTAACTGGCCTTCTAGTGCTCTTCTTATCAGTTGCCTCCTTGTATCAGCTCCAAGCAGCCTCCAGACACTGCCAACCTGACAAATAATACCCGCCATTTACCGCCGAGACCAGCCAACACACACCCAGCTCCTCTGCATTATAAACAGGTATTTGGTAAACATATCATATGGATGCATGCACGCAACCGGTAAAGCCGAAATCCTGCTTTCTTCCGTTAGGAGAAAAAGAAAATGAAGCAAATGCAAAACAAAAGGCTAATGCTATACCGTATATGAGGTGTGCCTATATGCCGACGTAGGAAGAATTTTAACACCGCTGCAGTGCTAAAGTATTTATGTAGGAAAATGCTTTGCTTTAAAATGTAACACCTTGCTGATTTCATTGGTGTGTTAAGCTTCCAGATTAGAAAACATACACAAAAAAACAAGAAATAACAGGAAGAAAATACTAATTTATTACTAACAAAGTGTCTGAAGAATGTCATGATGTACATTTTTTTAAAAAGGCATGAATTATTCGATAAGGGATGAAAAGACAGAGACTTATATGAATGCAGCTGATAATCAGAACGATAACTCGAACTTTGCACTCGAACCATCAGGGGTGTAATGATGAGATCGTTTGGATACTGAAATAAAATGGATCCAGCAATCTTTGACTATCAGTCTAATATTATTTATTATAATAAATCATAAAAATGATTTTAAAAAAAAATTTGGTGGCTGGTGTGTAAATACTGTAGGCTATAAATTTTTTGGCAAATATTTTCAAAATTTCTGAATCATACAGTATTACATCATAGCATATTCAGCTATATAGTTAGTCCTCAGTTTAGACAGGACATCTGTTCCTAACTCTGGTCTTTAAGTCTCATTTCAGGGAAGTCAAATAACTACTACTACTACTACTACTAATATTATTATTATTATTATTATTATTATTATTATTATTATTGATAGTAATCTTTTTAATCACAGTTTTCTTTCCAGTAGTGATTGTGAATAACAGTCACAAGATGAGAAAATATGAGAATATATGAGAAATAATATATAGATAATATAATATAAGTCAAATGTAAACTCACACACTGAACACAGCTACATGAACCAACTAAAATTGGTGTTCTGGTTTGCCTTTCCTCGAACCAACAGACTGCCACGTAATGTTTTCATTCATCTTCTATACCGCTTATCATGTGTACAGAGTCGTTGGGGGCCTGGAGCCTATCCCAGGAGACTTAGGGCACAAGGTGCGGTACAATCCATCACAGGGTACACACACACACACACACACACACACAAAATGGATAATTTGGAAATGCCAATTAGCATGTCATTGGACTGTGGGAGGAAACCAACCAAGAACAGGGAGAACATGCAAACTCCACGCACATAGACCCGAGACAGGAATCAAACCCTCAGTGCTGAAATTGCAAGACCACCGTGCTTAACATTATGCCACCATGCCACCCGCAACATCTTCATGCGTGTCATAAAGTAATGAATGTGTTTGGTATTACAGCTGATTGTACAAGGGGCGTTCAAGTCAAACTGCTACACTAATGCATTTATCCCAGAGTTTGATTAGTGCTTGGATAACATTGAGGACTGCCTGATTCATGTTTGAAATGCTAGCCTCCCAGGAACTTTAACGGTCCATACATGTGGAAATGGCTTTAAGTGAGGTCAGGACTGTACGGGGGATGTGGCAATAACTCCCACCTAAGTTCCTTTAATGTGCAAGTGGTGTTAGTGAATGATTGTGTGTACAGTTCCCACAGACAGATGCGCCTCTCCTGCAAGTTGGTGACAAGTTATCATTCACAGAAACGACTGCAGTGGGCTCCGAGCCACCTCGGCCAGGATCATCATTCATGGACGCACGGCCTTCTTTAAAATGTTTGCACCATTTATATGTTTCACTGCGGCTTAAGAGTCTTATTACCATACTGTGCTTGGAGTCCTCTGGTTTTTAATGCTGTACATCTCAACACTGACCATAACTAGCAACAATGATATATACTGTACAGTATACCACCCACAAACACACACACACACACACACACACCATCAGATTACACGGTCTCATATAAACTGCTGATAAAGATCAGTTGAGTTTCATGACATCATCAGAGAAGTGTGACAGGTTTTGCCATCATGAGAGTGTGTCTCAGATTGACCATTTAGGCTAATGGTGCCAGGAGATCAATAGATTAAAATCAGTTTCAAATCCTGTCATAAAGACACACACACACACACACACACACACATTTTGTCCCATGTGCTTTACCAAACACTTAACACCTAAAAGTGTCTAGGTAGTGTGCATCTGTGTGTGTGTGTGTGTGTGTGTGTGTGTGTGTGTGTGTGTGTGTGTGTGTGTGTGTGTGTGTTTCCTGGCTCATATTTCATTGTACACATGACATTTGCCATTAAAATCGCATTCAATTACCAATAAACTCAGCAGGCTAGCTTTAATGTCTATATTAAGTGAGAAAACACACCCCACACACCCCCCACACACACACACACACACACACACACAACCAGAGTGTGATTTGTTCGATGCATCATATATCCACATAATCATTGTATTGTACACATTTTATATGAACTGAGGTTTTAAGAACAGCTGGGTTTTACTGATTGATAAAAACTAAGAGAGAAATGAGAAATAAGTGTAAAGGCCTTTGAGGGTCACTGCACAGGCTGTGTAGATACATTTGATACAATTTTATCATATCTATCTATCTATCTATCTATCTGTCTGTCTGTTATTGAAATTGTTATTTTATTGAAATTGTAATTGCTGCTTGTTTAATATTTTATACTTTATAAATGGTTTGTCTCTCCTTTTCTCTCTCTCTCTCTTTTTGTTTCTCTCTGGATTACACAAGGACCTTGTATTCTTTTGAACACTTAATAACACTGTAAATCTGGTGGGTCACCATAGACACACACACACACACACACACACACACACACGTACACATGTACACACGCACACACATGCACACGCACGCAAACACAGACAGACAGGTCACATGAGTGTTCTCCATAACACAAAAATCACACCCGGACCAGGAGACTAGAGCAGTGACCAATCAAAAGCGCTCGTCTTATCATCCCGGGTTTGAGTTGGGAGGGGGCGGAGCTGAGGCACTAAGTCACTCCACTGACTGCTAAGCCTACTGCGGTTTTGCTAGCTCGGAGATGGGAGCCTCAGGCTGGATTTGTGACAGCCAAATCACATCAGTCTATGCTGATTAGCTCCTCTCTATCTTCCTATCCCCCTCTTTCTTTTTCTCTTTTCCTATCTCCCTCTCTTTTTTTTCTCTCCACCCCTCTCTTTCTCTATTCCTATCTCCCTCTCTCTCTCTCTCTTCACCCTCCCTCCCCTAGATTTACCGAGCGAGGGAGAGATGGAGGAGGAAAGAACTCTCGCACCGGGCTTTTTAATAGGAAAACGATCGCTATCTCCAAATTGAGTCTCTGCAAACTTTAATAAAGGCTACAGGGTTGAGTGGCATTTTGCATGCTGATTCCGGCCTCGATTGGGGGCCTTTTTTTGATGAGAGCGGGTTGCCATGGAAAAAAACGTGCTCCCAGAGAGCGAGAGAGAGAGAGAGAGATACACACTTCCATCTAAAATCTCCTGAATATTTTCTTTTCTGGGAAAAGTGATTGACTGCTGAATATAAATGCATGAAGCGCAGAGAGCAGGGCACCGGGCTGATGGAGAGAGAGAGAACAAGAAAGAAAGTCTTTCTCCAGAGGTGAAAAATAAACCAGTTCCATTCAGTGCAGCTTTTACCAACATTTCCGAAAGAGGCATAAAATGTACAGTGTTGGGGCTGTAGACATAGTACAGACAGGATAGAGAAAAAGAGAGAGAGAGAGGAAAAAAAAAAGAGAGAGAGAGAGAGAGAGAGATGCAATCAAATACCATCCTAAATAAATCTCTACTAGTATTAGCATTTATTTCCATTGGTGTATTTCAGTCCAACAATCAGCTTTATTTGTGTAGACAGTGGATAATCCAAAATACTTTCTACTGTCATAGTGTTTTTAAACGTTGATTTAAGTTTTTTTTTTTTCTGACCTGTCCATTAATTTCCTCCACCTTGTTCAAAATTGTTATACAGTGGTACCTCGGCATACGAACACCCCGCCTTAAGTTTTTTGCCATACGAATTGAAGACATTTGCCCCGGCATGTGAAGAATCTTAGCACACAAATGACCGAACTGAGCCGAACCGAGCGCCGGCTTGCACCTACGTTGCGTGTGCACATACAGTAAGTTTCGTGTTTGTCCGGGAGCCGTTGAAAACTTGTTTGCGTCAGTGGAAAGCCAAGTGAAGCAGGTTTACATATTTTTTGTGGATTTTTTGCATTTTGTACAAGAAGCAAGCATGGCAGGAAGAAGAAATGGTAGTCGGTGCCAAGAGGAATCATAATGAATGAATGAATGAATGAATGAATGAATAAGTACTTTATTATCATTCAAAAACATACAATTCAGGATGATTTGGATAAATTAAGGTTAAGTGAGGTTTAATATATATTTATTTCATTTGCATGTCTTTTCTAAATGTTTTGATTGTTTTATATACAAAAACATGATTATAGTGTTGGAAATTGGGTATATTTTTGGGTGACTGGAAGAGATTATCTGGATTTACATTATTTCCTATGGGAAAATGCATTTTGCAATGTGAAATTTCGCCTTAAGAACGTAATGAAATTAAATTTGACAGCGGTGCGTGTGTGTGTGTTTTATATATATTTGGATTAATGTTTTATATCTATTTATACATCAGTTAGTTTTGACTGAGTATTCTAGACAAGAGGCATTCCACAAATGCTGATATAGAGCATATTAGCACTGGGACATTTAACTATGTCCCAGTGCTAATATGTGTCACTCGATGTCACAGGTGTTCCAACAATCGTTAGTTACACTAACTGTCAGTTGCCAGCATGGGTGAAAGTATCGTTTGTGCAGTCTGCCATACTGGAAGAGGAGCTGCCTGCCAAAACCAAGTTGACAAGACCATTCATGGAAACACTTTGAACAAGAAAAAATGTCTTTTAACATTCTGCCATTTTAAGCAACAGTTTGTCTCCCTGGTAACTACTTCAAAATTGTCATTCCAAATTGCCTCTAAAAGATCCGTATTGTTTGTTCATGGATAACGTGAGCTAGAAAGCTAACTAGCCTCTAAGACAAGGCTGAATCCCAAATCCCTCTCTAACCCTTAAAAAGGGGCACTACTTGGTGAATGAAACAAGTATTGTGCATCCAATATAGCTGTCCATTTAAAACTATTTGGGATTCAAAAAATAGTATTTGGCTACGTAATACAGTAAGAATTTAATACTACAGTCACTAACTGTCAATCACCAACACCACCAGTCACAGTTAGTGACTTTCTCCAGTC
>JAOVVB010000015.1:4199670-4213113 GCA_028570985.1 Heterobranchus longifilis | reverse complement strand
AGGATATGCTTTGAAAAATTAAAATAACTGGGTAAATAAAAAAACGAATCATAATCTGGTGATAATAAATGATGCTTGTATAACGCATTACGGATGCATCCTGATATCCAGCACAACGGCACTCATTAAACATGCTTAAACAACATTAAAGATACATAGTATAGTATATGTGGCAGTTTTAATATTCCATTTATGAGTGAATTTTCTGCTTGAGGGTAAATGATCCATTTCGAATTATGCTGCATATAATTTTTACATATAAACTCTACATTTTAATGTGTGCATTGCTTTAAATATGCAAAATATAAACATTAAAATGGTAGGTAAATCAAACTCAAAAATGATTCATGGATGTTTATGAACTCTCTGATATGATACCCTGAAAGCCCTCCTTCATCTCCTCTTGTTTGACATTTGCTCATAAGCGTTAAGTACAATCTGTCAAAAAAAAGTACAATCTGTTAATGTACTGTATGTAAGACCTAAAAGGCTAAAAAGTTCTTTCCTGATTATGTACATTCATATCTTTTTTTCCTATAAAGGTGTCGCTCCAATCACCAGAATCAAAATGACATTTCTGAAATGGTTCATGGTGTCAAGAAACAAACTTGTCAGTTACACTTCAGTAAAGGTACAAAATAGATCTGCCAGATTTTAAGTGTATCAGAGGAAGAGATTGGCGGAGCTGGTGACCTCAAAAAAATGTTTTCTGTACCTCAAATAAAGGATTTGTAAAAGTCCGGATAAAAGATTTTTTTTTTTTTTTTTTTTTTGCGTGTGTGTTAAGGTATAACAAATTACCATATGTTTGTACCTAGCATAGGTTGTGTGTAATATGTGTGAAATCAGGTCTTTATCCTCAACCTGTACTACATTTATTAGGCAACAATGAACTGTCAGAAAGCCAAAATAATAATAATAATAATAATAATAATAATAATAATAAAATTTTAAAAACGCATTAAAAGATATAAAAGTCATAAAAAGTACGATAGAAAGCTGTCTTAATAGTGTTTTACTATTAAAGTCAAAAGCAAACCTGATTTGGAGCGATACTGTAGCAGTCATCGGGTGCACCGTAACAAATCTGTTGATCAGATGCCATGATGTGAAGCACCTCAACCCGATTGTTGCAGGGTAAGTGTTTTTGAGCTGAGATGCTACACTACGCTTGAGTAGCTTGAGTAGCTTCAGAAAAGAGAGGTTAGAAATGGCTCTGTAATTACCGAGCTCCTTGGGGTCAAGCCCCAGCTTTTAAGAGTTGGAGCGACTGCAGCCAGTTTCATGTTGGATGGAACAGAGCCTGAACTAAAAGAAACATTTCTTGCCTTAGTGCTGAGTATGCTTAGAAAAGGAAGACATGTTTTGACCTGAGGAGCAGGTATAGGATCCAGGTAGCTAGTGGAAGCTCTTGATGTCTTGACTAGCTTCACAAGAAAAAAATCAACAACAGAGGTAGAAAAATTCCTGGTAACAAAAGTGGAGGCCAAAACAAGGTTGCTGGTTAGGAGGTAATTTAGTATTCTTACTTTTCCTCACAGCTCGCAACAGACTTATGTGATAAGCTGCTAGCACTTAAAATACATCTCAAACTCAGACAAGACTATTCTTTGTTATAGTTCACAACACTTTCCTTTCAATAGGAGTTTACCTGTGTTTTTATCTGGGTGAAGCAAAAGTTGTATGCTCCTGGTGTTTTATCATGCTGCTAGCTAAGTAACTAGCTAGCACTGATTAGCTAGTGATCTAGCTAGGGGGCTAATAATAACAAAGCAAATGTTACTTCTTGTGTAAATGAACAATGGACAAGCTGTGTTTATCTGATAATGGAAAAGTGTTATTTTTTTTCATGTTCCCATATCATTTCTCAAACAAGAGTCTCTACTTTTTTCACAAAGTGAAGTTTATTTATGTTTGGCTTCACCTATTTAGCCAGTGGCCTGAGGTCCAAAATTCTCACAACCAATTAAAACCCTGCTCCCAATATTGAAGCGCCCCCCGTATTACATATACATATTAATGTATATATCACACTTATTTGCTATACACCCAAGGGAAAAAGATAACACATGGGACCTTTCCCAAATTGCCTGTTACCGGTGGTGTAGTGGTTAGCACTGTCGCCTTGCACCTCCAGGGTCCAGGTTCGATTCCGGGCCTGCCCGATTCCTGTCTCTGTGTGCATGGAGTTTGCATGTTCTCCATGTGCTTTCCTCCGGGTACTCCGGTTTCCTCCCACGGTCCAAAGATTTGCAGGTTAGGCTAATTGGTGTTCTCAAATTGCCCGTAGGGTGTGAATGAATGTGGGAGTGTGTGTATTTCTGTGTGCCCTGCGATGGATTGGCACCCTGTCCAGGGTGTACCCTGCCTTGTGTCCTAAGCCTCCTGGGATAGGCTCCAGGTCCCCTGGGACCCTGAATACATTAAGCAGTAATGATGGTGAGTGAGTGAGTGTGTAAGGTACCTACAATGGACTGTCACCCTGTCCAAGGTGTACCCAGCCTCATGCCCATAGGATCCAGGATCCCACCATAACCCTTTGCAGGATAGTAGATGTGAATAAAGTGAAGCTGGATGTACAAGTCTTCTCTTATATGTCACGTTCAGCCTATATCTCATCTTTGCTTTAGTCCACTTAAGGGCATTAAAATTTGTGGTTCCAGATTATTGATAGCGAGTGGTCGGGTTTGTCTGTTTAGTCAGGTTCATATATTGTATTTCATGCAATATTGTCAATAAAGCATAAAGTCAATTTTACAAGGCCAAGCCTTGCAGTCTGCATGCTTTGGGGTGTAGAGCATCAACAACTGTTTTTTTTGTACACTGGTTTACAGTAGTAAATTCAGTATACGCGTATAACCTGCCCTTGCATATGTGTATCTTTAGTGGCAGTCAAATTACTATACACTAAGCATGCATTACTACAGTATCACAAATAGATTCATTAATCTAATGAGCTTCTCACGTCTTCACTCTGTGGCAGTGAAAACTTGATGCAAAATTTGGATTTTTAACCTGATGCCAGAGCACACGCCGCTTCAGTAGGCGCCAGACTGAAATGTGGTCTTACGGATTACGAGCATGCACTAGTAAATCAACATTTTAGCAAGAACATTGTATCAAAACCATGACCATGCTGTGCAAAATTATTATTCTTATTGTTATATTAAATAGCGGGTCTGCTCATTGCCAGTGTGTGGAGTACAAAAGCCGCTTTGATTAACATGGCAGAGTGGATACTGCATTAATGCAGTCTGCTATAAAATGGGTTCCAGACTCAATCATGGCTAATGAAAAGTTAGATTGTTTTTATGGTTAGTATTTTAAAATCAGGTTGAGGCAGCATGGTGGCACAGGAATTATCACCGTCACGTCACACCTTCTGGGTTGGGAGTTTTAACCTCACCTTCGGTTTATGTGCGTGAAGATTGCATGTTCTAACTGCACTTTGTGGGTTTCCTCCGGGTACTCCAATTCCCTCCCATAGTTCAAAGTCATGCTTTGGCTGTTTAGTGTTGCCAAATTGCCCATAGTGTATGACTGGGTGTGTGAATGTAAGTGCTTTTGTACTGTGATGTATTTGCACCCCATCCCTCCAAGGTGTCCCATGCCAGATAGAATGGGATAAGGTTCAGGTCAAGACCTTACGCAGGATATGCAATATGGAGAATTGCATTTACAAATCACAATAAGAAGTCTACTTGGTTGGGGGTGACAGCACGGTGGCTTAGTGGTTAGCACTGTCACCCTGCACCTCCAGGGTTGGGTTTGATTCCCACCTCAGGTCTTAGACAATGAGTGAGTAATTGATTGAGTGGGTTAGTTGTAAAAAATAAAAAAAAAAACTCTCTTAACCTCCTTCTGTGTGTCAAGTCAAATGGTGTATTTGAAGGTAGCTTAGCTAGTTGTGTTATGACTCGTGTTATGAAGCTGAAAGGTGCTGGCTCAAAAGGAAAGTATGCAGCATTTCCTAAATTCATTTGAATCAAAGTTCGTTCTTAGAAAATTCTTAGCAAGAACACAAGTCTGTTTTTCACACTCTTGTTAGAGAGAAATGTTGGTGTTGTGTTCTCAGTATCGGTGTCAGCTCATTTAAGAGCTCTGTGCTTGGGCTGGATTCCACCTCACATAACAGATCGAGTATGTGTAAAGGCAGAAGAGACACTTGCATTGTATATAACTACACAACATGAACTAAATCCTGGTGTTACAGTAGATATGTCAGGGGTTTAAGCATGTACTATATATGTACAGTATGAAGTTTACCGTATGTTCCAGAAGGTTCATGTGCGAGAGCTATATTCCTCAGACGTATTCAAAGTCTTCGATATCAGTCATGATGAAACAACTTTCGTTTTGAGACCTGTGATATACTGCAACAGTGAATATTTGCATGTGTGTCTGTGGCGTGCAACTATATAACACAAGACAAAGAACCACAGTTATGACTCACTCATGCTAACAAAACATGTGCTGAATTTATTTACATGTTGCTAAGCATTGATGCCAACTTTTCCAGTACACAAAACCATCACAAAAATCACATATCCTAATACATCCTCATTGCCTTTTACACACACACACACTGGTTGTGTATCCAGCATTTAACTGCAGTGCGTGCTGATATGATTCTGGTAGACTAGAATGTCAATGAACGATCGAAAGTAAGGAGCTTTCCTGAAGAACTTTTCAGAATATACACGCGCGCGCGCACACACACACACACACAAAATCTTCAAAATGAGAAAAAGGAAATTTCATTATTAATAAATAAGAAGGTTTTATATCACATATTAAACATTATTCATGAAAACATACAATAATAAAAGGTAATAAAAGGTGATATACAAGACTGGGGACAATAGTGCAACTGGGATGGCATGGCCCAGGCACACTTACATAGACATTCACACAGACACTTAAGACACAGCATGTGTGTGTGTGTGTGTGTGTGTGCAGGGCTCAGCTAAAGGGCACACTGCCAGAGTATGGCACATAAGATTAAGCATCACACACACACACACCTCGCAGGCACCGAAGTGAAGGAGCCAATGAGATTCGGGTATGGAGATGAAGGGGTGGAGCTAAATCAAGGAGCTTTACAAATCAATCTGAAAGGGGGATGAGGTAAGGCGTCACACATGCGCGCGCACACACAAACAATACTTTCTGACTTTTACTCATATGTGTGTATGTGCATGTGTTTGTGTGTGTTTCTTTACACAAAAAAAAACTGTTATGATTAGATTGAGGTATAGATGTAGCCTTAATTTACTGCATTGCTAATTATATCTAAAGAAAGTCCTTACAAGGATAGTAAGACGTGTGTGTGTGTGTTTGTGTTTGTGGGCGCTTTGGGGGGGGGCTTCAGCTAGATGTTTGACTTGATTTTTTTTTTAAGATTTCATTCTGTAGCAGTGTGTATGGGTTTGCGGTCATGCTGCAAATTGGATTGAATTATTGAGAGGGTGACAGAAAGAGACGGATGGAGTGACATGGGGAGGGAGGGGGGGTGTATGCAAAATAAAGTCTCCTGCGTGAGAGAAATGCTTTCTGGGCTCGTCACTGTTGAAACTTGCAAATGTGCTCAGAGGGATGAATAGTGGCAATGACATTCCATGTATACACACACACACACACACACACACACATACAGACAGGGAATTGCTGGAGTGGTCCCAGGCTTACATTTGGTCCTAGCTGTCATAAGTCGCAATTTATACAGCCTATAGTCAGAAAGAGAGAGAGAGCGAGAGAGAGAACAGAAAGGAAAAGGAAAAGAGATGGAGAGAAAGAAAAAGAAAGAGGGGACATATATGGCCTAGAAATTGAGTGAAGAAACGAGCATGAGATGGAGGGAAAGAAGCAAAATGGAGAGACGGGCTGAAAGAAAGAGAGAGAGGAAGATAGTGAGAGGAAGAGAGGTGGCAGAGAAATAGTGCAAATGCAAAAATAAATGAAGAGATGGACAGAAAGAGAAGGAAAATGGGAAACAGGCTATAGCAGAAATGAAGGGAAATGAAAGGAAAAAAGAATACTTTGCAAAGAGAGAGAATACTTATTTCTTGAATTTTTATTATTATTGTTATTAATAATAATAATAATAATAATAATAATAATAATGTTGCTGTGCCATTATTGTGGTTTTTAATTTTTCTGTTTTGAGGAGCAGTCAAGGAGAATGACTGGGGAAGAACGAGACACAGATGCTGTAAAGGAAGATGGACCATGGAGGACAGAGACAGCAAGAGAAACATGACAGCTGAGGTCACAGGGCGATAAACACAAGAAGACGACAGAGCAATAGAGGAAGTAGCAGACACCGATGACGGACCTGTAGAGAGAAGACGAGAAAGAGGGGTACAGATGGCAAGGACCTCGTCCCCCTGTGCCGTCCCTCTGCTCCGTCCCCCCGCTGTCCCATGGGTGATAAGATGCTATCGGGCGCACTTTAAGCACTCGAGAGCCACTTTGGAAGATCGCTGCACCAATTACCCTGAAAAGTAAAAGATCCTGCACATATCGATGTTAGATTAATACTGACCAGCACCCATCGATTCCTCCCGACTCACCCACTCTCTCTGTCTTTCGCTCTCTATCTGATGCTCTCTCGACCACTGCTTTGACAGCGATCTTATTTTCCGATCGTAACGCTGTTTGGCATCTCTTTTTCTCTTTATCTATCTGTCCCTTTCTCTACGCCTCTGGTCCTCAGCCTTGCCGCATTCTCTCGTTTAAGAAGCCGGGTTTATCGGCGGATGTTATTCAATTGGGCCACACTGATCGGGACCATTAGCAGCGAGCGCTAAATAATGCATCCACCTTTATAAGTCTCCTTATCTCTTTCCTTCTTCTGTTTGTTTTTTAAACATTATTAGTATTGGTGGAATCACAACAGCAAGAGAGAAGGAAAGAGCATCTTAAAGGGCCGGCGTCAGTTTTAGTAGTGTGAGAGACACTAAGGATTATCCTGTTTTTATTAAAAGCAAAACAACCCGTCTTTCCACTGTCAAATGTACATGGTCATGTTGGACATGGTCAAGATTGATTAATCTAGAGACACACACACATGCATAAAAGACACACACACACACACACACACATATCCACAGACAGACTCAGACATACAGTTGCTATGAGACAGATTTACACGCAGCTCTGGCCTCCAGTCGTCTCTCTCGCGCTTATCGCTGGAATTATGGGATGGCAAAAAGCCATTAAAATTCTGCTTAGGTTTCTGTTAAACCGCTGTTCCTGCGGTAACGGCCGCCTCGTTCGAGGCGAGCTATCGTGATAGCCAATCGGGCGCAAATATTCCCATCAATCTAATTCATGAGCTCACATCACATAAAGCTGAGCTGGATAATGAAGTGAAGAAAGCATATAAATGCAGACGATCTCTGTAAGTGTACAATGGGTATGCCTTTACAAATACACACACACACACACACACGCACACGCACACACATATACACACACAAGAGCCATACCTCAGTGTAATTTATGAGTCTCAGACACTTAAGCAAACAAACTGACTTCAAGGGAAAGATCAGTGCTCTGAGTGTGAGTGTTCTAAAGCGAAGCTCTCTATGGAGATCAGAGTGAAAACAGTGCTTGAGGCTTCTGACCAGCCAGTACACACCTCATACACTTCGCACACATGTCGCAACATGGGAAAGTTGTACAGATCATGCTAATATGAGTTCACACTCATTTGTCAGGATATTTTCTGTGACTTTTATAAATGACAGCTATGGCTCTCAGAAGGTCACCTAACAAATCCCACATCTGCTTAGCATTAAAATCAATGATACGAACCCTAACGACCCCTTAATGACCTCTTACTAAGATTATACAACCCGAATTTATTATTCTGCAATTATTTTACATTATGGTCTAATTTCAAACTGCACAGTCAGCTTTTATTTAGAAATACTAAATAATACTCTCTCTCTCTCTCTCTCTCTCTCTCTCTCTTTCTCTCAGTAAAAATACGCTAGCCTTGATGTAACCTCAGTTTCATTTCCCAAAGCATTAGGAAGGTTCTCTAACATTAGCTAGCTAGAAGAAAAGATAAGCTGCCAATTAACAATTAACTGGTAATTTGTTTACCAGTAAAAGAAAAATACACAAATAACTAAGTATTATGTCTAATTATAATATTTCTCATTGAGTTAAGGACAAATAGTAACATTTAAACCTTATTTTAGCTAACAAGAAATAAGATTTGCTAACGCTACGAGTAACTCATCAGTATAAAACTTGCAGATTTTTGTGACAGAATAATACTTTTCAGTATGTGTCTCATTGGTTCATACTAATATATCTGAATCAATTTAGTACAATTAATTTTTTTAAAAGATTGTTGAGCAAACAAAAGGTGAATAATTGAGGATTTTTTCCTCTAATGTGTCCTAAAGACAGAAGAAAATGGGTAACCTTTTGTCCCCCAGAGCTGATGTGGGTAATAAATGACCTCAGGCTCACTATTGATGATAACATTGTATTTGTTCTTGTTGGACTAATCACCTTGAAACACTATAACCAAGCATAATAAAAACATCAAAACCTCAAACTTAATGAAGACAAAACAGAAATTCCTCTAGTCAATACCGATATCCACATAGAAAAATAAAACATAAATTTGGTAAATTTATCCACACATTTTGAACCTTCAGTAAGCAATTTTACTGCAATTTCATTTCTCGGTTAATGTTAACATTGACTATCAATTATATACCAGTAAACCGATGACAGGATCATGGGCACCCAAGGATCATTTATCCCTGAGGGGACCAAATGCCAGCCTGTCTGGTCCAATCCCACAGAAAAGCTAATTCAGCACAAATGTCAAAAAAATGTCAATGCTGGCCAAGATAGAAAGACACCAGGACACCCAGTGCACCATAGCCTCCCATACACAGCACCCATAAGGCAAAGAGCCTAAGCCTCCAAACTCTAATCTGATCAAGCATGCATGGGATAGACCAGAGAGTCCAATCCACTCCAGGAGCCTCTGCTACCATTCTGGTGCCAGACACCACAGTACACCACCAGAGGTCTTGTGGAGTCACACCCAAGGGGCCAGAGCTGCCCAGGTGGCATAGGGGGAATATATTATATACTATGCTGGGCTTAATGTTTTATGTTTTGTAATCATGTTATGGATGATCTGTGTATATACTGCTCAAGAAAATTTTTGGTCTGCCTTGAATATGCGTACAGTATATCCGAGGTGTATTTAGAGTGATTAAAGTGTTCATTTTATCAAGTATTTTTAGGCTCTAAATTTAAAACACCATCCAGTCTGCACTGGACAGTTGATGATGGGTCCAAGACCAACTGATGTTTTCCCAAATTTCATTTGTTTGTTTAACCAAAGCAAAATCCAATGAGGTCTTCTTCTGTTGTAGCTCATCCACCTCAAAATTCTACATGTCATGCATTCTGAGAGGCTTTTCTTTTCACCATGTTTGTAAAAAGTTAGTAGTGACCATCGAGGGTTATCAGGTCTGTTCTGTTCTGATTTATCATGACAAAGATGTTTCTGGTTGTTTAGTGTACCCAGGATTAAACAAAAAATATATGATGAAGCAGCTCTATTATATAGTAAATTTTTATGTTTTTATTCACATTTATTTTTGCTTTTCTCATGTGGTTCCTTTATAATTTTCGTACATATTATTATTATTATTATTATTATTATTATTATGTCTGATTTTTTCTCATTGTTGTATTTATTTATCATATTTCTGTTATCTTATATTTAATTTGGCTTGGAGAAGATTTAGGACAGAGCTGACATGGATACGAGTAAAAAGGTTTGTCCGTGATGCCACTTTAGTCTCTATTTCAGAACTCTTAGTTAATACAGTCCCTACTGTGGTCACTCAGTTAGAACAGGCTTTGCTGCACGCCTGATGATACAAAATATGGGTAGAATGTTCATTATGAGAAATTGTTGCAGTAAAAACAGTTACTCTAGATACAGTACCAAGTGGACTTTTGGTCCTGACTGTGCACTGAAATATAATCTGTGTCAAATATCCAGTGTGAATGTTTGGCCTTTCATGGGACTCTGGCAGCAGTGTCAGTTTTGAGAGCTCGGGTTCCAATCCGTCTGAGGCTCGTCTCTGTGTAATCACAGCTCCAATTCACATTTAGGCAGATGACGAGCCGTGACGGACATTTGCTGAGAAGAGGAGTCCCCTATGAACGGTGGAAAAAAAAGCGAGAGAGAGAGAGAGATGATTAGAGAAAAGTAATACAAAGAAAGAAAAACACTCACTTGATCATCGTCTATACGGCTTTATCCTGTATACAGGCCCTGTATACAGGGGAGCCTGAAGCCTATCCCGAGAGACACACACACTCATTCACACACTGCGGGCAATTTGGGAACGCCTCTTAACCTAATCCGCATGTCTTTGGGCTGTGGGAAGAAACGGGAGTACCCGGAGGAAACCCACTAAGCATGGGAAGAACATACAAACTCCATGCACGGGAACTGACCTGGAATCTGGAGGTGCAAGGCAACAGTTCTAACCTCTAAGCCACCAGAAAGAAAAACAAAAACAGAATAATAATAATACAATTTCTAAAAATCATAATACATGGTAGAATATAGAAAGGAAACAAATAATAGGGATAAACTGTAGATTGATATTCAATGGATTAAACAAAAGAAACAAAACTATTTTAAATGAAACTTTAACTATTTAAAAAGCAAACAGATGAATATCACATGGAACAACAAACAATCACAAAGTAAATGTATGCGAATGACCAAATTAATATACAAACAAAAAGACCTAATAAACCCACTGTCTCGCAGGACACTTCCTATCAGCATCTCATGTTTGAGATATCTTCTTTCATGAAGGCTTCATCCCTGTTTCTGTTCTTTTTACTCCTTTCCACCTCCTCTGGAATACTGGGTGCTTCCTGGAACTGCAATGGCAAATTACAGCACCATTCAGATGTGTTTAGTAGTTGTAGAGAAACAGAGAGAAAGAGACAGAGGGATAGAGGGAGGGAGGGATAGAGGGAGGAAGATAGAGGGAGGGAGGGAGGAAGGTTTTGGATAAGACGCTGTGCTCCTGTGCTCCTTTTCTCTCTTAGCACTGAGCCTCATCGTCTCTGTGGTTTAGAGCAGTGACAGGATACAGATCATCAGGCCACAATATTACATCCCCAGCCTGAGCTTCGTTACTGCTGCTAATTAAGACAAGAGTTCATCCATCACTCTAATACACAAACAGCGAGAGGGAGAGAGTGGGAGAAAAAAAGCATTAGCATGGTTTGTCCATTTTCTACACTAATAATCTACTCAGTCTGCCTCTCTTTCTGATTGTGATTTACAGCAGCAGTTAATATCTGATTACACCTCCATCCTCAGCCACTACTTTACTCCTGTTACAAATTGTAACACATTACGATATCAGTCACTGGCGCTTACACACTCGCCTGGCCTAAGTATTCACCCTTTCATTAGATGATCATGAGTTTGATTCCTGGTAATGCCACAGCCATCACCAGGACACTATTTCCATGAGTTCATGAAAGCATAATTGAGGCCCGACAATATTCTGTTATTCTAAATCACAGAAATGGGTTGCTAAACCTTTCTACAAAGACCATTTAATTGGCTATAATGCAATGCCAGTACAAGTGAAATGGTTACATACAGTAGTATTTGTAACTGCGGTGAAGGTGTAATTTGATGTGTGTCTGGCAACAGGCCTGAAAGGAAGCCAGAATGATGTGGATGAAGCCTCTTTAGATCCCTGTAATTCCTCTAAAATCCTTTAATGTCAGTGCCAACGTAAACCATAGGCCTATTGTCAACATAAGCCATAAGACTTAAACCTAGCAGCATGGCCTAAATCTATGTCGGAATTTAGTGTCTTTAAGGCATTTGTTAAGCACACACGCACACACACACGCACGCAATTGGACTGAAGTTTGAACAGTTTTCTGCATTTTTTAAATTATGTGTGCGTGATAAATAGTATTTTCTTAGAAGCTAAAAGTAGTAACAGTAGTAAAACATCCTGAGTAAAAGAGTTTGCTAAGGGGTTTTAATGCTATTGATCATGCATGCTATACTAGAGAATCATATTTCGCAGCAAAGGTCAGCTCACATGCAAAGAAGGACAAAAGAGGAGGATTTCATCTTTCAGTGGATACCTTATATGGACAAAATTATTAGTCCAAACCTGAAGTGACATCATATCCATATACATATACTTCAATATGAGGGTGGGTTAGTTCCCATTTTGCAGCTATAATAGCTTCCACTATTCTTGAAAGGATATCCACAAGATTTTGGAGTGATTCTGTTGGAATTCATACCTATTTAATCTGTAGAGCATTTATGAGGTCTGGCACTGATGTTGGATGAGAAGGCCTGGCTTGCCATCTCCATTCCAGTTCACCCCAAAGGTGCTCGATGGGGTTGAGGTCAGGGCTCGGTATTCAGGCCAGTCAACTTCTTCTACACCAAACTCATCAAGCAATATCTCTATAGTCATTGGTTTGAGCACTGGGCATAGTTGGAATAGAAATGGGCCTTCCCCTTGTAAATTGTTGCTACAAAGTGGAAGCATAGCATCGTCCAAGATGTCTTGGTATGCTGGAGAATTAAGATTACCCTTCACTGAGGATAAACGGCCTGATTAAAACACCTGAATTCACTAATTAACAAGTTTGGCCAAATACTTTTGTCAATAAAGTGTATATTTGATTTTTACCAAGAGACTGTTTGTTAATTTGTGGTTAATCTGTGTGTAATTGAAACACCTTGTACCTTATGCTGCTGTCCAAATTCACCACAGATATACAGATTTATACCACTGCACAATTGACTTCCACAGTGGTTCAGTGGTTAGTAACGTCGCCCCTCACCCTCCAGGGTTGGTGGGGTTGAAGCTTTTCTCTGGTTTGTGTGCATTTGTGGTGTTTTCATGTTCACCCTGTTTTTGGTGGGTTTTACTCCTACAGTCCATTTACATGTGCTGTAGGCTGATTGGTATTTTCATAGTGTATGATTGGGTGTGCTTGCACCATTTGATAGGTAGTCCCCAATCTTGTGACCTTAGTTTCCTGTGATAGGCTCCAGACCCCCAACCCTACACAGGCCAACCAGTATTGACAAAGGATAGGGGAAAGGTTACATTCTGGTTATAAAGTTTGCACTAATTTTATATAACATCAAGACATGGACTGTGTTTCTGGCTACAGCATAAACGATGGGTTTACACAGTATTAATCCAGGATGATTTTATGTAGTAACAGCTTGTAAGTTGTTGTCGATGTTGATGCACAGTGATGGTACATTGTAATATCACAGCATAGGAATGCAGGCCATGGGAGATGTTCGACTTCACTTTCATGTTTATCAAACCACTCTGTCACCAGTCTTGCTGTGTGTATTGGTGCATT
>JAOVVB010000015.1:4107030-4120633 GCA_028570985.1 Heterobranchus longifilis | reverse complement strand
AAATATGTATATTTAAATATCAGAAAGAAAAATGCTTAACTGGGTGTTAGAAACACACACATACACACACAACCACATGCAGTCAGAGTAGAGGTCTCAAACCAGAAACAACAGGCTGCCCAAAAGCACTCATGGGACACTTTTAGTATTCAATCAATCAACTCTTTACAGCTACTCTAACTTGCGCCACTCACACACACGCACACACACACACAAAAAAAATTTTGTGAGGACCTTGAATTTCATCACAACCTTAATCATAGCAATCAAAATGAAATATTTGAGCCCTTTTAGTCTTTTAAACAAAAAACAAGTTATTAAAAAATCTGTTTTTGTAAATGTCCCCACAATGCCAATACTGTCAAATATCCCAACCCCTGAACGAACTATTGGTCCTTATTCATATATTTAAAAATAAGCAGGAAACCATGAGCAAACAATTACCACACACACATACACACACACACATGCACACACATGCATCACAACCCATCATAGACATTAGCACTGCGGTTTGAGTAACTAAACACCCCAGGGACGGTGGCTATAGAATTACGACAATTGACGCTGCATTCTTACCTAAAGTGAGCCTAAAATGGCAGCAAGGGCCTTTTTAAGGGCCCTTATACCACACAAATACACACACACACACACACACACACACACACAAATGCTTAACGCACTTTACCACACACATTTAGCTTTGCTTTAATTGAATCCCATTGATTTTTGGAGGTGTATTACAGCTCCCTCATGGCCATGTGAACTACAGACACACAGAGAGCTCCATTTGTTTTGTTACAAAATCCACCACAGCTAGCAGAAAGACTGATCTGGATATTGAATAATGATGGGAGTGCAAGGATGACTATGCAGCACACTGCTGGTCTTTCATTCATCATTCCTTCAGCATAGTCAACAACACCTTTCACAAAGTCAACATAAAGGTTTAGACGATTAAACATTACACGCTTGGGCTAAACTGAACAAGAGTAATATTTAAACTAGAAAATTATGCTATACTTTTGTTATTATTTTTAAATAAACAAGTTAAACAAACTTTAGCTATGTCCTCAGCTCCTCCTAGATAGTTAATATGCTTTCATCATGAAAAATAACATTTTTGAGATTGTCTTGTACTGGGTTCAGCAATCTTCAGTTCATTTTCATTTGACCATTTTGATTCATACACATTCACATTCCATACAAACTTAAATAATTCTTTTAATTGTGTAAAGCTGCTTAGCGACAATGACAATTGTTAAAAGAACTGTCCAAATAAAATTGAATTTAATTGAATTGAATTTTACAGTGTCATTAAGTGGACAAAAAGATTCAAATAATTGTTTCCTTGTTTTATAGTGTTAAGCTAAGTGATCTTAAAGTGAGGTCAAGGAAAATCAACCTTGAATTGTTAAAGTTATTATTATTATTCACAGTAGTAGTAGTTGTATTAGTAGTAGTTAGTTAGTTAGTTAGTTAGTTAGTTAGTTAGTTAGTTAGCTAGTGAGTTAGACAGATAGTTTACCTAGCTATTTGAATCAAACAGGTTTAAACCAAACCTTATTTACATAACAATTAACAAGTTGGTCTATAAATAAAATCAACTTGATTCTAATGTTGATTTTAATAATGATGTGTTCTGTGAATAAAAAATCCAATAATAAAAACTATTCAATAATAGCTTCAGTAAGTCTGTATTAGTATACACAATTAAGCAAATACCCTAATTTTGGGCTGGATTTAATAAATAAAAATATATAAAAACCAATCCCTACTGCGCAAATGGATATTTTATTGTGGTAAAATTAATCCCTAGCTACAAAAAGTTTGAGAAGCACTTTGTTTGGCAATACTGAGAAACTTAAGTGGGCAACTGGCAATGTGATCAACAAATGGACATAAATTCGACAAAAAGAAATCAGGGTAAGTAAAGCAAGCTGTGATCAGACCACTAATCAAGATACAGTTAAAGAAGAGTAACTTATCTTAGAATCTGAGATTATGTCATTATTAATCATTGAAGTTACAACATATGGAACAAAAAATATTGATGCCTTTATGTTTATATTTTGCTGATAGCAAATCTATCCAACTAACTGTGGCTAGTAGGGATGACTACTTTTACATAAGTGTGTATAGTCAGTATTATAGATTTAAAAAGCTAAGATAACTGTATGTTGACTAATCTAAATTATATACAGTATTTAAAGTATATACACTCACATAAACAGTATAACTCATTTAAAAGAAAATATGTTTGCTACATTGTTTACTGTTCATGTTATAAGCAACCATTTAAATTTTGTTACTTGTTATTAGCTCTAATTCATGGAGAACTTTTAAAGTTTCCAAGCAGGAATTCTGAGATTAGGGTGGTAGTGTTTTATTTGTTTTTCCTGAAAGATATTTCTGAAGAGATATTCTGGGATGAGGGTATTTAAGCCAACAACTCAAGGAGGTGGCATCGTTAGTGCACTATGATGTAAACTCTTTCTTAAATATTCGTTATCTGCATTGTGGCCTGGAAGTCTGGTGTCAGTAAAGGAGGTGTGGCCTAAAATGAGGTGTGAAGGAGGTATGGCCTTTACTTCCTCAAAGCTAAGACTAATCCTATTACGTTAGAACAAGTTGTACAATGAATCATCTTTTAAATGACAAGAAAACAGTTCTGAATTGCATCATACCTAATCATTGCTTGCTTTATTTGTACATTCCTTCCATTAATCAAGACCTGTATCATTTGACCTTGGAAGGTCGATGTGCTGTTCACCCCTAGACTCACTGTTCCTTCGTGATCAGCTTTCCACAATGAAATCAAATGCAGATATTATGACCCTGATTCATAATAAAATAATTCTGCTCCACTACCTCATGACAAAACATTGTGTGTTTGTTGCCTGTATGTGTTTTAGTTGCGGGGGTTGATCAAAACCTCACTGTTATTGCAAAATACCATTTAGTTCCCCTGTGATCTCAGCAAAGATTGCGTGAGATTTCACTGTTTTACCGTGGACATTTGCACACTTTCACACATTAAGCATTAAACCCTGACCCACCTTTATTTCATCACACGTTCGTCAGAAACTGTAGGAAACACCCCCACATCCCTGATTGACTTATTAATGACATCCATACTGAGGCTTCCTGCATAAATATTCGAGCAATGAGGATGTGACGTGGATGAGAAGAAAGAGGACGACTTGTTGAAACGACCTGAAATGTTCAGCTGGGAGAAAAACCTGGAGGGGGTCGAGGGGGAAAGGGATGAGAATGACAAAGATGCACAAAAAAAGACAGCAGTGAAAGGGGGACAGGATGGACGGGGGTGTCAATAGAATGACGGATCGAGCTTTCAGTTTGCCTCAGCCATCCACCATTACAGTGCAGCGCATTTTCCAAATAAGTCATAGAGAGGGGGCATGTGTGTTTGAGAAAGAGAGAATTAATAAAAGAGAAAGAAAGCGAGTGAGGGAGAAGAGAAGGAAAGAGAGAAAGAGAAAAAGAGAGAGAAAGAGAGAGAGAAGCAGAGTGTACGTGTGTATTTATGAATGTGTGTGTGCGTTGAGAACATGCCCGTAAGGCAGCATAGCCCGGGTGATGCAGAGTTCAGAAATGCAGCGCTAACCCAGCGTATGTGGCCTCTCTCTCTCTCTCTCTCTCTCAAACTCTCTCTCTCCCTCACACACTCTCACACATCTGAGAAAATCTGACATTATAGCTAGTTTGCTTTTTGTTTCCGTGTGTTTTTAAGAGGGAGACATTACTCTTTGAAATGAGTTCAGATAAAGAAAAGCATAAATTAAAGCTCAGTGACAGTAACACACACACATATACACACACACATGTGAGTGTAGTTCAACTTTATTTATCCAACTTCAGTAGGAATGTGGGACTTTTCGTTTTTTTAATGTCTCTGTGTATGGCGTCATGAGAGACATTTATAAAAAAAAATCTATACTGTATGAAAGAAAGAAAGGAAAACTAAGTAACAAATGACTGTAGGATGTAATAGTGAGTGTGTGTGTGTGTGTGTGTGAGCGAGAGAGAGAGAGAGCGAGCGAGAGAGAGAGAGAGAGAGAGAGAGATATTACTATAAGTTCTCCCCACCACTAGAACAAGCTGCAACAGGCCTGACCTAAATCTGCCCCTGCCTCTCTCTCTCTCTCTCTCTCTCTCGCGCTCCTCTACAGTAGGTGATCGCTCAACCTGGGGAGAGCTAGCATGGAAAAACGGATAAAATAAAAGAAAATGATTTAGCAAAGTATAATGAGCAAGCATCGCAGATGAGGACGAAATGCACACGAAGAATCAACCAGCAAAACAAGGAAGAACAATGAAGCAAATGTTACAATATGGAAACACACACACACACACACACACACACACAGAAAGAGAGAGAGAAAGTAAAGTTGAAACAGTTGCTGGAAACTCCTCCAGTGTTTATAGAACGACACAGCAGTTCGACTGTGATGTGTGTGTGTACACACTCTTACCCCTGTGAACGGCAATGACAAAGAATTTACAAAGACTGCAATCACAACACACTTGGCTGCTGGTTGTGAGGGTGTCTAAGTGTGTGTGTGTGTGCATGTGCGTGCATGTGCGTATGGATTGTCCTGGACCACTGGAGAGTAAATGGAAGCACAATAGAAACTTTTACCCCAAAATGAACACGTGTGCTCTCTCTCTCTCTCTCTCTCTCTCTCTCTCTCTCTCTCTCTCTCTCTCTCTCACTCTCTCACACACCCACCCTTTAACTCTCAGTCAGTTAGACTAAGTTCCTCCAAGAGCTGATTGTTTTGGTCAAAACATTCCCCAACCACCCCCTTCTACGCCACCCCCCCACCAACCTGTTTATCCAGTACACTTACTTTCACACACACATAAGCTGTCATGTACGTGTCAACGTCGCTCGACCGTTAGCGCCAAGCACCTGCTTTTTCCAGCTCGGTAGCCGTGTAAAAGAAAAGGAATGGGTTTAGCAAAGCACGTTCTGAACATTCCGGCATACCTCGGCCCGGTTGACGGAAGGATCCGCGTGGTTAGAACTAAAGTGCTGAAGAAAAAAAAATAGCGAACTTTACGAAATTGTGGCATTCTAACAAAGCAATATATAGCGAAATGTACAGATGGTTAGTACTAGCACTCAATGAGTTAAATTCTGACTGATATTTAGTCAAATTTATAAATAAAAGTACAATTAGCTGTTTGCAAGTGGTTAGTTACAATTCCTACTAATTTCTAATTAGAAATCTGGCTGATCGCTTATGTGTCTAGGAATCATGCTTGTTGCTACATGCAGTGCGTTCTGTATATCATGATGCTGCTAGTTTATTAATCAACCTGTTTGCTTATTAGGACATCAACATGATCACACTGGTCGATTTTCAGTTTAAACTCTGACGTTAAAACAGTCCGTGTTGTTCAGGTTTTTACCTAGAAAACCCACAAAAACCTTGTATATGACTAAAGCTGTCTTATAAATCCCTGCTACAAAGCCCACTTATGTATCTGACTCATTAGTAAAGCAGTCTAATAATGTCAGTGACTCAGATAAAGAGGAAGAAATTGGAGCACGGTTTGTGACTCGCTTGCTAAGACTCGCCAGCAGCTGACTCAACTTAATTCTCTGAAGTTTTCTGAAGTTTTCCTTTTTACAAAAAAAAAAAAAAAAAAGAATTTAACTTTTCATGTCCCATGGTCTGAAGGGTAAGAACAACAACAAACAACAACATTTGTATTAGAATTCTACAGAGAAAGAGCATGTCATTGATTTTTATAATAATAATAATAATAATAATAATAATAATAATAATAATAATAACGGGACCTGCAGCATGGTGGCATAGTGGTTACCTCTATGGCCTCGCACTTCCAGGGACAAGCGTGCCTGCCTTGGGTCTGTGTGTGTGAAGTTTGCATGTTCTCCGTATCCTCAGTGGGTTTCTTCCAGGTACTTCGGTGTCCCCCTATGGGCCAATGACATGCAGATTAGGCTAATTGGCATTCCCAAACCGCTGTGTGTATGTCCTGTCATTTGTGTATTGGCACCCTGTCCACCCCGCCTTATTCCCAAAGACGCCTAGGATAGGCTGCAGGCCCCCTTCGACACTATATAGGATAAGCAGTATAGAAAATAAATGAATAAGAACTAGAGAGAGTGAAAGTCGTTCCCAATCAAACTGTTGCTCAATGTATTTAACAGAAAACAAATAAAAAATAAAAAATAAAAAAAAGCGTTATCCACTCATGAAGCATAAAATGGGTGTTCAAGTCAAACCGGGACTTGTGAGGTTCTTTCTTGTGAATGAAGGCATAAAACTGATTGGAATTTACAGAAGACGTCAAGCACACCATGGTGATGAGATTCTAAGCTGCAGTAAACGTTTGAATAGTGCAAACATTTTAAAGAAGTCTGTTTGTCTGTGAATGACGATCCTGGCCGAAGTAGCTCAGAGGCCATTGCAGTCGCTCCTGTGAACATTCAGTGAGTGGAACGCCTGATCCTTGAAAATCGATGGATAACTTGTTACCAACATGCTATGGGAAGACGCATCTGTCTGTTAGAACTGTAAACACAATCATTCCAGAACACCACTTGCACATTACAGAACCTCGGCTGGGAGGTATTGCCATATCTCATACAGTCCTGACCTGGCTTCAAGCCATTTCCACATGTTTGGGCCATTAAAGGAGTTCCTGGGAGATTTTAGACTTGAAGCACTTGGTAATGCAATCATGGCACCAGCGACGAGAGGAACTTTCTTCCTTGACGGTATCCAAGCACTAGTGAAATGCTGGAATAAGTGCATTAGAGTCCCTCACTGTGATTGATAGGTCTCTTTCTCTCTCCTGCAACCAGTTCTGCTCTTTTGGGCTCTGTGGGTGTCAATGCCTGACAGTGCCTTTTACACAACTGTTAAGCCACCTTATAATTAATGTTCCACATTTGTGCTGGATGTTGTTAAGATCATTTAACATTTGATTTAACAAGCTGAAAAACAGAAAGCAAAAGCAAATGTTGTGAGTTTTATTATAACTTGTTTTTCTACACTTGCAAACATTGCAACACTCAATTCGCTATTACTAAGAATAGCTACAGTTGCCAACGCCACTTACACACTGAATAACACCTTTTGGGCAAAGTGCAATGGCGAACAACATATGCTAATTTAAAGAAATGCCACAACACCTTCTTGCCTTAGATGTTCATAAATTTAGATATCATCTGAATTATATGTATATTGTATAAGATGTGCTGTGTTATGGTAATGAGTTTTGCGTTTCTTAACCATGACACTGAGTTTATTCTTGACTAGACGGGGAATTTTTATAAACTGCCATCTCAAGCCCTGATTAACTAAAATTTCCAAATAATTCCTAATAATTTGTGCCAGCACTGGGATAGCTTGTGCACTTGTGTGATTATGATGCGGGCCAATAATGTGACCTTCTGAAATTTTGATATATATTTTTTTTTGGTCAGGCAATGCATTTTTTTGGTGACTAAATTAATGTTTGAATTGACACTAATGTGTATTTTGGGGTTTTAAGCAGAATACCAAAGACTGCATATTCATTAATGCAAATGCAAAAAAAAAAAAAAAAAACCTACATACTGTATGTGTGCAATGGTGTTTTTGTTTTTTGTAAATATGATAGATGCCGCATTGCTGGTTTATCAGTTTATAGTGGTCTAGTAACTGTCAGATCAGTTTACTGTTTGTGATTATTTGTGGGTTTCCAGTTTAGTCGTGCTAAATGATCACAATCTCACCTTACACCTTTTTAAATAATTAGAGCCCAAAGTCTAAAATTATCTCAAACTGGTTTATTGAACATAACAGTGAGTTCACTGTACTCACACGGCCTCCACGGTCACCAGATCTCCATCCAGTAGAGCACCTTTGGGATGTGGTGAAACGGGAGATTAGTTTCCTGGATGTACAGTCGACAAAAGTGGGTTCAACACAGTACTAGCAAGGTGTACCTAATGTAGTGGCCGGTATGCGTGTGTGTGTGTGTGTGTGTGTGTGTGTGTGTGTGTGTGTTTGTGTGTGTGTGTATAAGAACAACCTACAGCCTGCCACATGTTCAGAGTGTGTGTACATCTTTTCACTGATATTCTCAATGTGTTTAAGGTTTCTGACCTGGGTTATTACAGGTCTACACACCCACATCTTTTTGCCTTCCTAATGTGTAAAACAATAGCAATTGGTAACAAATTTTTCACTTACGATCATCTACGCTTCAATGACTTTAATGTGACTGCTGGACACATGATCCAAGCAAACAAGGAGTCCTACCTACTGTAACAAGGGCACACAGGCAGGAAATATTACCTGGGACAGGTGTCCTTGACCTCTAGAACCAAACCCAGCATCTATCTGGAGTAAACATAATAATGGAGACAAAAAAAAATCTTGTAAAATGTTAGCATTTACCCAACAAAATGTGGCATTGATGAAAAGTCAATTAGTTTGGGAAATGTTTTTTAGCTTTAAAAAGCTCATGAGTTTGTATAAATTAAAATACAGTAATGTGCAAAAATCATGAGCTTCCCATTTATTCATATCAAATTATATAGATTAAAGATATACAAAATAAAGACACAATAGCAAAAAAATTGGTGTTTATGTATCAACATCAGTAGCACCCTCATTTCCCCTCTTGTTTGTTCCAACCACTTAGCATTCATCACCAGTCTACTAATCACTGACCTGATCTACATCTGTCATCATCTACACCTGCTTCTCACTGGTTCATGCCTTAAGCTAGATGGTTATTTATGCTTGAATGATTCATAAGTCATCATATGTCTTAACAAACAAAAAACATTCCTCTGAAACTGGTCAGGTACTGGACTGAAAATGGACTGAGATAAGAACTTGCCAAAAATGAGAGTCAAAACAATCTTCCAGGAAGGCTTGAGAACTGTTCCTCAAGAATACAAGAAAGTCTAGCTCTTTAGAAGCAAAATAAGAAGAAATGAGGAGTGAGACATGGCTTTAGCACAGTACTTAATAACTACACTTACTAATTTGGACCTTGTTTGTAATCAGCTACATATCATATATAAGTTTCTGCAATTTTATTTGCAGATTATGTAGTCATGTTTAAATCTTTAAAATGAAGACATTTAAAATTACTTTAGGGCTCCCAGCTGGTGCAGCAGAAAAGCTTTCCTTCTATTATCCAGAGATCACGAGTTCAAATCCCGAAGATGCCACAGAAATTAGTGAGAGGGTGTCCAAGACAGCAAAACTGGCCATGGTTCTTCCTTATCAATTGCAGTAGCCATTAGAATTAGAGATTCTTGTGCATCTGTGAACCCTATGCATGCTTTCCTTTGCCTTCAGGTGATGCAGCATGAGCAGAAGTTCTGAAAGATGACATTGGCTTGTTTCACGTCTCTCTGAGGAAGCTCATGTTAGTCTTTACCCTCCCAGATAGGTAGTTGTCATACCATACGATAGCTTCTTTTACCATTTATTTTTTTTATTTTATTCTTTTCATCTCTATGAATTTTGCCTTTTATGGAATCATGAAATTCATACTTACGTATAGCATACGTCGAAAGATGCATGTGAGCAAAGAAAATCAACTATCAACACTACTGTGAAACTGCAGCGGACTTTTACTTCGATTTTCTCTACAGAAACATCTACACACTGCTTTACTTTATACTGTAACTTACATTGATAAATGGGGCTCACTGTTACTAATTTAGCCATGCTACAATGATGACAAATTGCCTCCCATTCAAACAGTCTTTACCATTCAGACTCGCAGAGAGAGACAGTGCAGAACTACATTCCATAAAATTTCTCCTCCCTCTCTCTCTTTCTCTCTCTCTATGTTTCTGTCTCTCTCTCTCTCTCTCTCTCTCTCTCTCTCAGTCTCACATGTGCATCTATCAGTGTGACATTAGCTCACCAAAGTGGAAATCCAGGAAACACACACAGGCTCCATTGGACTCGCCACCTTCTACACAAACACAGGTAGACAATTCCCAGGAGTCTAGACACCAGACAGACAAACAGAGCTTTTTTTTTTTTTTCGAAAAAGCAAATAGAGTACCATATACAGTAATTATCATCCATCCTTATGTCTTGAACAGGAGATATTATAATTGTTGATAAATATTAGTGGAAAGGTTTTTTTGAAAAGTTATTTCAAGCTAGGTTTATTTGACTTGGTAGCTTGCGAAGTATGATAAATGTAAGAACTTTGGTTTAAAACTGCCTGCTTAAAAGCCAAATACTATGATGTCACTCCGTACCCCAAGAGTAGCATGTACATAGTGTGTGAGGCTGCTTCGTGAACGTTTTCCTTTCGTTTATGTGTTTACAGACAAGCCCCTGTATGTGACTGACTTTAAACCATGGCTAACCACATAAAGCAATTTATGCTAACTGTACAACTTATATTCTCATTGTCCATATTTCCTAATCAGAGTACATCCTGTCATTACTTCACCAACTCAACCAGTGTGTCCTAGACTTTCCTTAAGAAATACTGTACCTTCTCAGACATCCTGTGGCTGGCTGGCTGGTGTTTAGGATTAAGAAAAACAATGTTAAAGTGGACCTATAATGCAAAATTAGCTTCTTTTTTTTAACTTTTGGTTTATTGTGCATGCATTTATGAAAAAAATTATTTCCTGCTTTTTCAATTTTCTTGGGGCTTAAACAAGCCAATTAGAATTTCTTCCTATTGTGACCTCATACAGTATATGAGAAAAGCCCCATCCCTGTGGATGGGCGTGGCACAAGAGTAGCTCATTTACGCAGATACAGAGACTGTACTTTTGAAGGAAGAGTGAGCTATAGTTTGAGGTATGAAATGCATTGTCTGAGGGGTATTTAAGCCAGAGCATTAACAAACACTCTTTAAAGGAGCTCTGAGACCTGTGTTAACTTGTTAAAGATATAGTAAAATATGGGTGAATTCTGAATATTAGGGAATATTTCTAAAATTGTCTTAGGTGTGTGCTTTTTAATATTAAAAAAAATATTATTTCAATTATTATTTCACATATTACCCAGATGGCTGGCAAAACCGCTTAATACCAGCCAGCCAGCTGACAGGATGTCTGAGAAGGAACGGGAGCTACAGCTCCAGGACACACTGGTTAAGTTGGTGAAGTAATGGCAGGATGTACTCTGATAAGACAATGACAATGAGAATAGATTTGATACAGTTAGCATAAATTGCTTCATGTGGTTAGCCATGGTTTAAAGTCAGTCACATACAGGAGCCGGCAAACTCAGTTGAAAAACTAAAAAGCTTGTGCATAAAGTATATGAATGTCAGTGACATTCTTCAAAGCCTTCAAGGCATGTCCACCCATTAATTTGCATATACTGTATCTCAATTAGGCACCTAAATGACACATCTAAAATGACTGTGAGTAAGTTGTGATTTTCTACTTCCTTCATCGCATAATGAATGTCGCTGACAAATTCATACTAAAAACTTCTTGTTGTTTATAGACAGAATATAATTTTAATTTAACAACTTCTTGTTACTGCCGATTACATTTTCCACACTGCAATGAGAGCATAAGAGCTCGGGAATAAACACCTTGACCTTGGATAAACTAACCAGACCAGATTTTTTTGTGTTTCTATAGAGAAAAAGACAATGTCAACCTCCTCCCAATCCATCCTAACCTAAGGTGTCAAGTGGCTGATGGAGGAACCAAACTGAAAGCATGTGTAGTAAACCACACTAAGAACCGATCATAAGTAGACACAGTCAGTGTTGGGCTTTAATGTGGTGTAACAGGTATGAAGGCATGCTTTAGTTCTACTTAAGGGACAGACCCATCCGTTCCAACACATGGAGAAACTCGTGCCAAGATTCTGTCTTGACACAGTACGTGAACAAGGCGTCCATATGAAGATAATACTGAAGGCAGAAGCTAAGGTGAGTGAATATGCAACATCACCAGCATTTTATAAAGTCAGGAGAGAGAAAGAAGAGACATGTCACTATTACAGAGGGTTACATGTCAGACCTATGCAAAGCAGGGGAATGAAGAGAGCTGACAGTTACGCCTCAGGCTTTAAAAATCCCTGTGTCCGTTAGAAGAAAATGCCCTAAGACACACCCACCCACACACACCCCTGCATGCTCTCACACACACAAACACACACCTAACTTTTTGGTTCTTATGTTAATTTAATAGCGAATGTAACTAAAGCAGCTTTCGTCTCTATCTCAATTCTAGAGCTCTCTCTCTCTACCCTCTTCCCCCCCTCTCTCTCATCCCCCTCTCTCCCTGCTTCCCTCTGACACACACCTTTCATCAGTCCTCCCTATTTAGCAAAGTCCAACTCTCCAGAAAGTCTCACTAAAAGCTTACAGCACCCTAACCCCCCCCCTCCTCCTCATGAACTCCATCTGTCACTCATGTCACTTATCTGAATCTAACCCCTCTCTCTTGCTCACTTCGTGTGAACTACTGAACTGTGTGTGTTTGTGTATATGTGTGTGTTTGTGTGTGTGTGTGTGTATTGTAATATCCCAACTCCCTTTTCTTCCTCAGGTGAACCAATGAACATTAATAACCACTTGTTTCACATTGCTACACACACACACACACACACACACGCATGCATGTACACACAGATATACACTTGTATGTCTTTACATCCTTGTCACATGTAAACTCATGACTTACGATAACTTTAACAAAGAGCTGAAACACTTATTTATGATTTGACAGCTTAATATTATAATGCAGCTTAATTAAATACAGGTTCTTTAGAATTAAGGGTGTGTACGAAGAACATGTCATGGTAGTTATTATTAATATGCAAAGCATTGTAAATAGTTACATCTGATGGAACAGAAGCTACAAGACTAATACAGCTAGCAAATAACTATCGTCTATGTCTGTCTGAGCAGAACTTATATTTCATGCATTATTAATATCAATAATGCCATACAGACTTGTTTAGGATACTTTACGATCTAAAAATTTTAATAAATGTGGTGTGCAGCAGAATGCTCTAACCTCATCGGTGTAACCATCTTGGAAAGCGCTTTTACCGTAATGCACAGATCAGGCAAAAGACTTTCCCAAGTATGTTGAAAAGCATTGAAAATCTTCAATAAATACTGATAGCAATGATGGCAATATGTCTTGTAAGAATAATTTCTAAATTCAGGTAATTTATTTATATAATGAAATCAAGTACACTGGCCAGGGTCCGGTTTCGATTCCCACCTAGTGTGTGTGTGTGTGTGTGTGTGTGTGTGTGTGTGTGTGTGTGGAGTTTCCATGTTCCCCCCGTGCTTGGTGGGTTTCATCCCACAGTCCAAAGACATGCAGATTATACTAGCTGGCGTTCCCAAATTGCCCGGAGTGTGTGTATTCGTGTGTGCCCTGTCAATTGAAATGAAGTACAATTTTTGCAAACTACTAGCTCCAGTGCAAACCTTGTAAAGGTTAGAAAGTTCATCAAAAAATTTATCAGTGTGTGTGTAAGAGACACATCACTGGTGAATTACATATTCAGTTCATTTATAATAGTACAGTGTTACCTTGGCATACAAATTGAATCCATTCTGAAGGCGAGGTTTCTTTCGT
>JAOVVB010000015.1:4080591-4095578 GCA_028570985.1 Heterobranchus longifilis | reverse complement strand
ATACACATTTAGGTGTTTATTTTATTACATTTTGTCTATTTGTGTCTGTAGAGTTCCCCTAAATTCACCAAAAGATAATTAGACCATTAGATAATGCCTCCTTACATATTTAAACATAACATTTCAGAAAAATTGTAATACAAAAAATAATTGTTTTAATCTAAGCTGTGATGGAGGAAGTATTCAGATCCTTTACTTAAGTAAAATTACTAATCCTCATTACAAGTGAATGTTACTGAAGTAAAAAATATGTAAGCATAATCAGGAACAGTATTAAAAGTAAAAGCACAAAAAGAAAATAAATAAAAAGAAAAATATATAATTAAAAGGGAAATCAGCAAATCGTAACATTTGTGAAGCTGAAACCATGAAATGTTTTAGCAGGAAAAATGTCTTAAATGATGAAAATAGTTTCCAATTAATTATCTGTCAATCAATTAATTATTTCAGCTGTAACTAAATATACTTTTGGGTAGTTTAATCTACATCAAAACACAGATACTATATACAACATTTTGCAAGTTCTTCATACGTTTTGTATGCAAACAAACTAAAAAGTAAAATATTTCCCTCTGAATTGTAATGGAGTAGAAGTATAAAGTGACAGGGAAAGTATGTATTAGTAATGTATTAGTTAATTTTTTTTTTTTACCCTATTCACTTGTAGAGTCTCCACAGCATAGCAACAAAGTAAAAGATAAAGTTTAAAGGTTGTGGGTGAGTTTTGTGTCTCCGTGCGGCTGCGCAGGTCTGACCTGGAAGGACGACGTCACGCAGGAGATCATCGGCCGAGAGTTGAGTCACGTTCCCACGGTCGACTCCTCCTCCGAACTTCACGACACGTTGCCAAAACAGTAAGAAAACTAAAACTAATAACAGCAAAACAGTAAGAAAACTAAAACTAAATATTGTAATCTATAGTCTGTAGACGACCCTGACAAAGTCTGCAGACAATCCTGATAAAGTCTACAGACGATCCTGATAAAGTCTGCAGACGATCCTGATAAAGTCTGCAGACGATCCTGATAAAGTCTGCAGACGATCGATCCTGATAAAGTCTGCAGACGATCCTGATAAAGTCTGCAGACGATCGATCCTGATAAAGTCTGTAGACGATCCTGATAAAGTCTGTAGACGATCCTGATAAAGTCTGCAGACGATCCTGATAAAGTCTGCAGACGATCCTGATAAAGTCTGTAGACGATCCTGATAAAGTCTGTAGACGATCCTGATAAAGTCTGTAGACGATCCTGATAAAGTCTGCAGACGATCCTAATGAGGTCTGTAGACGATCCTGATAAAGTCTGCAGACGCTCCTGATAAAGTCTGTAGACGATCCTGATAAAGTCTGCAGACGATCCTGAAGTCTGCAGACGATCCTGAAGTCTGCAGACGATCCTGATAAAGTCTGTAGACGATCCTGATAAAGTCTGTAGATGATCCTGATCAAGTCTGCAGACGATCCTGATAAAGTCTGCAGACGATCCTGATCAAGTCTGCAGACGATCCTGATAAAGTCTATAGATGATCCTGATAAAGTCTGCAGACGATCCTGATAAAGTCTGCAGACGATCCTGATAAAGTCTGTAGGCGATCCTGATAAAGTCTGCAGACGATCCTGAAGTCTGCAGACGATCCTGATAAAGTCTGTAGACGATCCTGATAAAGTCTGCAGACGATCCTGATAAAGTCTGTAGACGATTCTGACACATTCTGGACTGTCAGTTTAATTCCTCCATAACACAATTCTGCTTGTAAGATTTAGAAAAATCTGAATTAAAAGTCTCATTTAATTCAAGATTTCTAATTATTTCTTGAAGTGGATATACTATTTTTCATGCATTTGTTTTTATTGCTTGTCGTCTACTGATCGGTTAGTTTTTCTGCTCATTTAGTGAGCTTCTTGTTATTTTATGTTGTATTTTGTTTTTTTTATTATTCATTATTGTTTGTTTTTCTCCTCACGTTGAGGGGAGGTCTGTTGTATAATCCTGACAATTTATTCCTCATCTGGATTTTATGCTGTTTCATGTGTGTGCAAATAAAATAAATCAATACATTTCCCAGGTGGTCCAGACTGTCGGGCCCCAGCCAGCGGAGGGTTCAGGGGCCCGAGGACCTGGCTGACCCCGAGATGATGCAGCAGTATGTGGACTACATGATCCTGGACCCATCCCGGTCCTCTGTCCACATGCAGACGCCCCTGCTGGACCCCTACACCTACCACCAGGTGAGTTCAAATATTTCATCATTTTAAAATACTATAATACTGCTACACAGATGTGTTATCTCTGATTTAGTGGTTTTGTGCATCCTTGCACCGTGTCCAGAATGTTTTAAATAATAGTTTTGAAGAAAAAGTCATCATGTTTTGAGGAAAAAAGTTGTAACATTTTCTGAGAAAAAAATCAAAATGTAAGGTAAAGTGATTCCAGTGTGTTTTAGTGCCATTTAAGAGTTTTAAACATATTTTGTTGATTATTAGGATAATATTGTGAATCACAATTATTTTGTCAGGATAATCGTGACATGAAATTTTTGTCCCATGGCTACTGCAAACATAATGTTTAGGTATGAGGACGGTAAACGCTCAAAAACTACAAATATGGTTGTATGGTTTGGAGGACTTGTTGGTATGCAGCTCTATGGAGCTTTTAAATATATACATTATATTTAATAATATATTTATTCATATATATATATATATATGAATAATATATCAGAGGTGTGTGTGTGTGTGTGTGTGTGTGTGTGTGTGTGTGTGTGTGTGTGTGTGTGTGTGTGTGTGTGTTACAGCAGCAGTATGGCTACCAGGAGGAGGAGCGCTCCCTCAACTCTCTGGATGATAATCCAGCCTTCCCACTCCTCGCGTCCTCCTCTCACTCCAGATCCAGAGGAAACCCTCTGGACAGAGACCGGCAGCTCCTCCAGGACCTGCTGTCCTTTTACCTCACCTCCCCGTCTTCCTCCTCCTCCTCCCCCCCTGTGCAGTCCGTCTCCCGCCACAGAGGGGCAGCAGCTGCAGGGTTTCCCTCCTCCTCCTCCTCCTCGTCCTCCTTCTTCCCGGAGATGGACTTCCCACTGGACTACGATGAGGACTACATTTCCCAGGTGGCTCAGCTCAGCAAGCAGCAGCAGCAGGAGGAGGAGGAGAAGAAGAAGAAGGAGGCGCAGGAAGAGTATGATGTCCTGTCTGGACTGGATGGTGAGAGAGGAGAGAAAGAAAGAACTTAGAACAAGTGTGGAGCAGAAAGTTCATTCAAAGTTGACTTTTTGGAGATAAAATGAATCACTGAATGAATGAATGAATGAATGAATGAATGATTAATTAATTAATTAATTAATTAAGCAAGCTAAGCAGTAAGTGGTAGTACAGTAAAAAGCCTGTTAAATGTGGAGATGAAGTTATTTCTGGTGTTTTTCAGAGCACTCTCTGCAGAGGCTGGCTCTGCTGCTCGATCACTACGGCCTGGACATGAAGGACATGAAGGACATGAAGGACGTGAAGGACATGAAGGACGTGAAGGACGTGAAGGACGTGAAGGGCATGAAGGATTTGCAGAGAGACAACCTGCCGGCCGCTCTGCAGCAGCTGCAGCTCGACAGCTCCTACAACCACAAGCAACCCAAAGGTCGGTCTGCATCTCAACACCATCTACTAACACTTCTGTTAGACACCATCTACTAACACTTCTGTTAAACACCATCTACTAACACTTCTGTTAGACACCATCTACTAACACTTCTCTTAATTACATATAAAGTCAATGTAAAGATGTGATTAGACATGAGTTCCGTGCAAATGACGAGAATTGGGCGGCACGATGCCGCTCATTTGCTCATTCGCATGAGTTGAATATCTGAACTTCTGTGGCGAGCGACACGAGTAAACGCACAAATTAATCGAGTCAAAACAGAAGATTCCAGAATCCAAACTTGCAGGAATTAAGCGAGTAGATTCATTTATTCACGTCTGGTCTGAACACAACATTATGATGTAAGTGTATGATGACCATATTAATGTTCTATGATGTCATAAGTTGTTTCAGCCATGTTGAGGTTGTTACACAGATTTGGTGCACAGCAGAAACATTTTTCACCACCACAGAGGAACAGTATAGAAAAAGCTGTGCTGTGATTTGGTTTAAAAAACGTTCAAGCTAATGTTACATAAAAGATATCCTGCATTATTGATGATTATGTCATGTTTTTGTTTCCTATTCAGATAAATACAGAAACACTGCTGCCACAGGACAGAAGGTCAGCGTGCTACTTTAGTTTTTTTTCTATCTTATAAATGATTTGTTGTTAAAAATATGAAGAGTTCATCTGCAGTTTATGGTTATCCGTCAGGTGTCGGAGGGCTGGATGGCGTATAAGACAGGTGCCACCGAGGCTCCGTCCCCTACCAACCCCCCCCCCAAACCACAGGGAGCCCAGAAACACCCGCCCCCGCCTGCAGCATCCAATCAGGACACACCGCTGGCAGAGTACGGATACATCGTCACCAATCAGAGGTACGCTCACCGCCTCGACCAATCAGGAGAGGGCTCCGTGTGTGTGTGTGTGTGTGTGTGTGTGTGTGTGCGTGCGTGCGTGTGTGTGTGTGTGTGTGTGTGTGTGTGTGTGTGTGAACATAAATCGATTGCCCAAGATCTATTACACATCCAGAAGAGTAGCTGGCAGTCAGAGGAACAGACCTGACTACACAAGCGTTAATGCGTTACACACCGTTCCATTACACAGAGAGCCCACATTCCTTTATTCTCATTATTTTCTTTCTGTCTCTTTCTTTACGAGGAAGAATCGCTACAACGTCCCGCTTCGGCGTCTTGTCTTTCCTCCAGGTTTAAGTCGTACCCTTCTTGTCTTTAGCTGCCCGTGGACATTTTTTTTTCCTATCGCCCTCCTTGTTAGTCTTTTTCTCTCTTTTAAAAAGTCTTTTAAATGTACTGTATTTCATACAATTTGTACAAATATATGCAGAGTGTGTCTCCTCTGTGTTTTTTTTATTTTTTTTGGATTTTTTACAGATCACGAGTTCTCATCTCTCGCTGAGAAAAACCAAAAGGAAAGGATGACGACTGACGTGAGATGGAGGGATATGAACAAAAGGATGGAGAGATGGATGGAAGGAGAACACAGTTCAAACCGTTCCGCTTCACTTTTAGATGACAGAGGGGACCTGTACACGAATAATGGTGGTGACATTATATTAATTAACGATGTAAGCACGCTCTCCGGGCTTTGAGAACCAAGGATGAAGAAAGCCTCTCGCTCTGTCACTTTCTCTGTCGTGTTGGTGAGAAGTAAGGGCGTAGAAAAGTTTTACAAGGCTCACAGCAGTCGTCTGTGGGCCGGGAGAGAGCAGGTGTAAGGGATGAGGGTCGAAGGTTGAGGAGTCGTGGTTGAGGCTGAGGTCACGGTCAGGGTTGGAGGTAGCCTAACCCATAGCGGTTACCATACTGGAGGGGTGATGGGGGGCAAAGGGCAAGCTGGAGGAGGGGTGCATGGGCGTGGGCGTGGTCAGCATGTGGCCCGAGTGCGAGAAGGGCGGGAACGAGGTCATGTGACGTGAGAGGGCGGCCGGGCTGAATGAACTGCTCTTCTCCATCAGGCTCTTGGAGAAGTCGTCCATGCTGTCCTGAGACTTTTTGCTCTTCTTGGACTTGCTGGACATCTTCCTGTTGCGGGTCTGAATGCCTTCCTTCTTCATAGTGAGTGGTCGGTTGATCTGTTGTGAAGCGAGAGACAGAGAGAGGGAGAAAGAAGAAGAAGAAGAAGAAGAAGAAGAAGAAGAAGAAAAAGGGTGGAGATTCGTTAACGCTGGCTAATCAGAAGATGACAGGTGGTATATGAAATGATTCCAAAAAAAACAATCAGACAGAGATTTCTCAAGCATTATAAGTCACATACCATCAAAACAGCATTGTTAATGGTTTGACCCACAATTCATACTAGCAAACAACAAATCGTGTGTTGTACCTGTGGTGTGCCCATTATGCACCAATGACAAAATCCTAGCAGCCAAAATGCCAAGTCTGACTTATCGGGATCATCAATAATTTGTGCCAATCAGGTGCTGATTTGCTGCTTTAAACAAAACTTGTTTTGTTTTGTTTGTTTGTTTTTTAACTGATTCCCAGGAAACTCAGAACATCACACTTGCTTGCTGCTGATGTTTGAATTGAACGTCACAAACCTACATAAGACGTAAACATCTACCTTTATCGCTTGATAGCGTGAACGCCAGATCAATCTGCAGCATGTGAATGGAAACAATTTATGAAAGCGTTTAAATGCAGACAATTAGAACTAATAGTTAGTGCTAACTAACGAATACCTGACTGATATCAGATGTACAGATAAGAATAGTCTATACTGTTTGGGTGAGTGTCCGCTGACATGAACAGCAGCATCAGAAGGAAACTATCAGCATCTACATTGTTGGGTTTCAGATTCAGCAGATATAAAAATGAAAAAAAGGAAAATACATTGACGTTAGTTGGTTTCCTTTAAGTTGCTGAGGTTACGATTATGGTTAGATTACGTGCAGAATCGCGCTTAAAATCTCTGATGAGTAAAGGATCTGACAAGGATCGAAAATATAGTGTGTGTGTGTGTGTGTGTGCGTGTGTGTCTGGTTCTATCGGCACCATGCTGGAATTAGCTGTTGATTTCTTGACACCAGGCACGGCTGATGCCAGGCTTGCCAAGGAGAGAAACCCCAGACTCTGGCTCGGCGAGCGCGGGCACAGTGGCACTGCCACGACATCTCACTCTCCAGCCAGCCGGCATCACCATCACAGAATTATACTCCTTAACCTTTAGCTCTCTCTTTCTCCCTCTTGCTTCCTCATTCATCAACATTCTTTCTTTTTATCATTCCTCATAAGCTCTGTCTGAGCTTCCTCCTTCATTTCACTGCACTTAGAGCAGGGCCACAGTGTTTAGACAGGTCTCTCTCACTCTCTCTCTCCAGGCTAAAATGAAGAGTTGTGCACCTATCGCTAGATGCTCAATACTGTTGTGTTAGTCCCTTAGTGAATCCTGTGTGCACGGAACATGTTCACAGGATAGCCATATTACATAAAGCATGAATAGCTAGTATTTGTCCACAGGATTTAATAAAAGTTAAAATAAATATCAAAAGGTGAAACAATAATAGACTTATATTAATATCCGCCTATGTGCGTTTTTTGTGACTCATCCTGGTCATTCAGGAGGTCAGTTGTCAGTATTCAGCTCTGCGCTTACTATTTGCTTTGCTCACTCTACAATGAACAAGCTAAGACACACACACACACGCGACTGTGGTTTCCCTTAGACGTTAGCGTGCATAGTAAGCCATTACAGAGAGCAAAGTTGGTCAGACTGATGCTTGATGTAAGTATTTATCTGTGCTATATATCCTTGACCGTCACAAGAAACACAAGACACACTGTGGTTACCATCCACACACTAACCACCACGCTAACCCCACCCTCCATACTTTACTCCAAAAAGACCTAGGGTGACCACAACCCCAGTGTGAGACATTTCAGTACAAAGCCAGTATCTCTCTCTCTCCCACACTCATACACACACACACACACACACACACACCAGTGCAAGGTTTCATTCTCTCATAGGGTTTCAGCATGCCTTTGATAGAGGTTAAGGTTAAGAGAAGAGAAACAGAAGGTTCAGTGAAATTTAAGATGTGTTTCGAGACCAAAATCGAACTTATTTCACGAATACGCCGGGTACTAGGTCCCATGATTATTTCTAAGGCAGAAATATCCCTTTCTGTTAGTTGGCGTAAACTTTGGCTGATAAGGGTCATCCAAAAACGATTACGAGTGCAGTAATAGGGTGTGATTGAGGCTACTGCTTGAAACTATGACCTTTAATTCCAATAATAGAAATACAAAAATAATCATTATAGTAATCATAATAATACTAATAATTTTCCTCATGTTTTTATTCTACTTGATTGTCGGATTGGGAATACTGGAATTTATGTGTGTGTGTGTGTATGTGTGTGTTCAGCAATTGTTCACACAGTCTTGTTATTCAAGTCAGAAGTTTTCAAGATTCGGACGTTAATAACTTTGGAGAGAAAGAAGGCGCTTACATTGTGCAGTTTATAGTAGAGGCCGCAGGCGTTGCACACCGGGTCACCGTTGGCGTTTCTCCTCCACAGCGTCGTCGTAGTTGTTTGACAGTTTGCACAGGAGGTTCCCGCTCGCCGTGCGGCAGACTGCAAAAGGCAGAGAAACACAGGGATCAGACACTGTGACCTATGCTCACACACCTCAGTGTATCAAGCATACATGACTATACAGTGTATTATTCCTCTATGCTGTTTTTTTTCTAAACCTTCTCATATAATAGCTGACGGACTTTGTGTTTTTTCTTTTTCTTCTGTGACGTAGAACGACGTTGAATGAATAATGTTGTAAAGAACCTTCAACAGCCGTCCCTTGACTGTGCTAAAAATATATTCCCTCAAACGCAAATATTTATAAAAGGGCATAAAAGCGTAGGCTTAAATGGCGACCATTAAGGCTGATGAAATTTTCCTGTTAAACGGAGAAGTTGGCATTAAGAGCAGGCAAGACGAAGCTCCTGTCTCATATTTAAAACAATCACGCTGACAGTTTATTCAATTAGACCCGGCGTAAATTTCATTCCTGTCACTCCGCATTGCCCACAAATAGCTTTTCCATGGGCAACACGCTCCAAGATGGATTCATATTCATGTTGCATGTTTTCATGCCTCTTCACATTGCAGAATCTTGTGCTTTCTGGGTTTTTTTAGGCCGACTGTATATATAATTTTGTCTTCTTAATATATACCATCTGTTTTTGTCTTTTGCTTTATTTTGCACAATCTTTAAATTAAAACAGTTTAGATTTTTTTTTTTTATACATATCATAAATAAGTAGAGTTCATCTATTGGCAGTGTTGAAAAAAAAAATCACCAACGCACAAATATTTGACCACATCTGGAAAACAAGCATAAAGGAAATGGGCTTATTAGCTGTTCCTGTAAATGAGCAGTGAGGACAAAATATTGAAAAGCAACAGGGGAACCCTTTACTACACTGTAGAAAGGAATCATAGTAGTATACCCCAACATTTGCTCTTTTCATCCCCATTCTGTCTATCTGTCTTTCTCTATCAGACACACACTCTCTGTTTCTCCCAAACCCCCCCCCTCTTACACACACACACACACGCACACACAACCCTGCCTTCTGAGGAGTCGTGGTGACTCTTGCCCCCTCCGCCTGCCTTTATGTTTAGGCTGGGGACTTTATCAGCAGTGCTCAGATATCCGGCAGCCTTTTCCTGGGAAGTCAGCTTTTTACATTAGAGCAAGAGAGAGAGAGAGGGAGAGAAAGAGAGAGAGACAGACAGAGAGCGCGTGCGAGAGAGAGAGAGAGGGAGAGGGAGAGAGAGAGAGCTGCCAAAATAGAGTTGCCCTCTGACAGTTTCCCCTGCCTTGAATGAGGTATATCTAAATCTAGAAGGACAGTCTGCATGCAGGGCATTCACCTTTAAATGTCTTAAACATTGTCACATTTTTAATGCCCAGCTCTATTTTAGCTGACATTAAGCACACCACAGCTATACTTTGCTTCAACAAACTATTAATTGATCTCTTCTTGCTAAGGAACAGATTGTGGTCCATTTCTGCCACAAAGCTATTTAGGCCTTAATGTTAAAGGTTCATGTGCATTACTGCATAGCTACATTGAGTCTTGCATAACAATTGAGATTGTGCGACAAATCCTGGCCACCATTTGTGTGTGTGTGTGTGTGTGTCTGTGTATGTTTGGTCGAAACCCATAGGCGTAATTTGTTTCCTGATCCTTGAGGAACCCTGAGGACATTAGCATGCGTTTGACAATATACATGTGCTACGACCTTTTGTTCCAGAAATTCAATTAAACATTACTCAGGGCACAAAGGCCGAAAGACGCCCATGCTGGTTCAGAAATGTATGTGACAATTATGTTTTTTTAGTATTGAAACGCGTCATGATGTTATAAAGGCTGCTTACAGCCTAAAAACCTATACCGCACGATGTAAAGATTAGACTTTGCTTACCTAGCTAACAGACTAACCAACTTTCTAGCCACACACCAGTAATGATGAGTAAGGATGGGAAATGATGAGTAACAGGGACGTCATATCTCCTTCCTGCTTAAATTGGGCCACATTTCGTTTTAGTACTGTTAGATGCTTAGGATAAAGTACCTGCGTGATGGTAATATGTTCCAGAACGTAGTGACGTCACAGAACAGCGTTCCACTTTTCTTAGTCTAAAAGATGCCTACAGTTGCTTTAATACTGTAGCTGATGCCCAGCACAATTCTGTGAGTTTTCCATCACATGCTTTCAGTGAAGCAGCTCTATGCCTTGCGCAGTGACGTGAAATTATACTCTTATTTTATTTTATATAGGTTTTAATAATGGAATTCTCTAAAAAATATATTTTTTGTTTTATTTCATTGTTTTTAACTATAACGATTTCCCATCCGCAATTTGAAAATCATGTATTCGTTCTCTCTACTGAGATTTTGCGCCAAATCAGAGCATGTGCTAGCAATATGTGTGATAACGGCTTCTACGGGAAATTGAAAAAAAAAAAAAAAAACGAGGAATAAATAGAATAACAATAATATTAAAGGGCAGGGGTAATATTTTAAGCGGTTTTATTGTTGTATTAGCGGCAATACTGATTGTGCGCTACTGAATACTGCGCTAGTGCATAGAAATACATAATCATGCATGAGGTATTGGAAATGTCTAAACTGTACACACACACACACACACACACACATTGTCACATTCCCGTCGATGCACAGTGCGCGGGTGTTTAATTACACTTTGAAATGCGGGCTTTGTTTTTTCTTTTTTTAGGCCTACACTAACACGGATAGAAATTAGAAACATCTGTCAAATAATAATAATAATAATAATAATAATAATAATAATAATAATAATAATAATAATTAGTTTTAAATCATTTTAGCTTAAATCAATGTAGAGTGCACTGGGTATTTGGGCTACAGGGAATAAGGGGAAAGACTTACCAGTCTCCGCTTCGGCTTGATAAGGGGTCGATTCTGCCCGTTCATCTTGTGGTACAGTCCGCACGCGTTACACAAGTAGTGGCCGGTTCCGTCCCGCCGCCAAAGAGGGGTAGAAGTGGCCCCGCAGTTCACGCATTCCCGGCCCTCTGTACGCACAAAGCATGCACATTTGTAAAAGGAAAAAAAAAAAACACAAGAACATGAAGCAAAGACTAATGCACAAACACGTACAAGTGACTATGGATCAATATATATCGAAGTAAATATATATGCCGAAAAATAATGTCATTAAATAAAAGCGTGCATTAACGCGTGCAGAGATGCGACTGCACCAGAGCATCCTTACGTGATATTACAGGCACAAGCTAACACAAATTAAATTCACTTCCTCTTTAAACACTGATAATAAATGTACTGAATATCTATCTATCTATCTATCTATCTATCTATCTATCCAAGCAGTAAACATGCGCGGAAATGCTCGTTACAGTAGTGCAATAATAAACTGTCAAATTTACAAACACAGTATAATAATAATAATAATAATAATAATAATAATAATAATAATAATAATATATTGAAGTGTACATCGTAAAAAGATTTGAGCAGTCGTTTTTTTATATCCGACGTTACGGATGCAGGTTTTATCCAAACCATCATAATGCAGAGGATAAACACGAGGGTGATATTTTGGAAATATAACTCTCTTATTCGGAATTCGGATTACTCATATACAAAAAAAGGTGTGCATTATTATGTGTAAATTATGGGTCATATTTCATTTCCTATCAAACAATCTCCCGGTCCATCAAGCCATGGATAAAATCATTATTATTATTATTATTATTATTATTATTATTATTGCTATTGAATTGTAATATTACAATAATAGTAAGAAGAAGAAGAAGAAGAAGAAGAAGAAGAAGAAGTCCAGTATTTCATTTTATTTGCTCTGTGTGTGTGTAGGCTTTGCTTGCTCCAAGTTTGAGTGACAGTCGGAACGCGCGCATGCTCAGTGCAGAAGAAAAAAAATGCCATTGCGAATACTAACTCGTGTAGTGCTGCAGTAAACGGTTTCGGTCAGTCACATATATTTAAATATGGAAAGACTTAAAAATAAACTAAAATAAAAAAAATTCTTTCTTATTTGCTAGTCAGCCTATATGTCCTGCACAGCCTTATAAATAATAAACCTAACAATTAAACACTATTTAAAAATGTAAAAGAAATAAAACTTTTTTTTACGGTGTGGGGGTTTCTGTCTGCACTGTAATATCGCCTGATGTTGCGCAAACTGGTTCCGGGTTTGTGGGCTGCGACTCGACCACAAAATGAAACACTGCAGGTTGAAGGTCACATACACACAGCAGGTGAGTGATATCAACATAATATAAGTAGGCTATTATCGGCTCTACTGTAGCAAACCGACAGCTAGTGACAGCCAGCCACAACAAACTGGTAGCATAATATTCAACTAATTTAATTCAATTAAGATAGTAGAAATTTCGTCTAATTAGGTCGGGTTTTGTTAGAGAGCTTTCTAGACACTTTTTTCGCCACAGTTTCACACATGGCGAGAACAAAACATCACATAAGATAGCAATATCGCAATATAAGCTGAAACGGAAGGCCTGCCTAGAAATTTCTATTTAACGTATTGTTTAATTAATTAGTCAGTAAGTCGATTAATTGACAAAACGTGAAGCGATGTGTTGTAGGAACACGGAAGACGAAGAGTTATGAAAAAATAAAAATATTTTTCCTGATATTTATATTAAATTCGTTATGTATTGCTGAATATAAGGCCATAATGATTATTTTTGGTTGTTCTTGGTACATTGATTTAATTTTTTTATTCCAGCTAGTATGCTAACAAAGTGGAAAAAATATATAAATGCAAAAATAATAATCTAAGCGTTGATGAGGGGGTAAAATAAGATTAGTCGTTTCTGACAGCAGTATTTAGTAAAACCGGTTTGGTCGCTGCTGACTGAATGACCTTTTTCCCCAGTAATTTCCCTCCGTGTTTGGACAGAGATTCATGCAGCAGCATCCGGCCTCTCCATCAGAGTTTCAGCGCTAAAATAAACAGCGCAGCAGGCTGAACCTAAGTGGATTAGCTTAAACACATAACACACTGCGGAGACCGGGATCAGAGGAGATGCAAAGAATAAAAAAATTGCAAACACCAGGAGAAAAAAAAAAACGGACTAGTCGGAATAAATTGGGCGGCGTTTAATTATCCTGCATGATGGACTTAATTCGGCTTTATCACTGGACAACAACATTTGTAGTCTAATATTCTATAGTCTATATTATATTCCATATAATATAATATAAATGTGCACTGTAGATGGTAAGAAACAACTTTGTGTCCAAATTCACTTCTGGATTGTGTTTTTATGTTAATAAATTTATATTTAAACTACACTGCTTCTAAGTGGTATGATGATATAAAGCATTACGCTTTAATAAATCTAACTCAGTATTATCTTTATATTAAAACATTCATGAAAATACTTGACGGTGTGTTTGCTTAACATGGAACCTACAAGTAGGTATTTGTGGCGTTTTCCAAACTGTGGCCTTTTCTATGATTTGAGAAAAACAGCACAGTAAATTCCACAGTGTTAAATTAGCACAAATAGTCCTCACATAAGGCCAGCTGGACACAAATTAACACTGTAGGTTTTATTTCAACACTGTAAGAGTTAATTTGACCCTGAGGATTTTGCTATGAGATTTTGGCGCTGGCAGAAATTTTCAAACTCAAATCAATTTGCCAAGAAAGGCCCTGACTCCGGGAGGCTGTTTGTGAGGAAGATTAATAAGATTATAACAATTATAAAGGCCATGGTGAAATGATTTTCCTATGTTGTGGTTAAGTTTAATCAAAATGGGTAATAAAGCGCACGCCTACCTGAACAGGACCTTGTTTTTGGTCTCGTTTTGGAACCATAACTAGAGGAGGACCCACCTAGCAGGCTGCTGGGTGGGAAGAGCCCCGGCCCGTAATCGGACACATAGGGAGGGTAAGTGGCGATGGGGTGATGCGCAGCAGAGGATGACGATGCCACTGTGCCTGCTCCTAAGGCCATGCCACGACTGTGGGCCACGTCCAGCTTCATGCCCTCGGGCAGCTGGTACTTGATGCACTCTTTGTCCTCGGGCCGCAGTGAAGACCCAGAAGACTGCGTGGACACAGTTGGGTCTGGGGACACGTCTTTTGGTGGAGTGGGTGGAAACGTGAAGAGGTGAGGGCTGGCATGACCGGCTGACAGTGAAGAAGATGAAGAGGAAGAAGAGGAGGAGGACGAGGGTGGAGGAGGGTAGACAGATAGAGGCCCTGGGGAGCCATGGTGCAGCGGGGCTTTCGGAAAAGGGGGGCCCAGGTTCCAGGGTGAGGCCCCATGGTGTGCTCCGATCCCTTTACTGCTCTCCAGCCAGGGCAGAGAGCCGTGCAGCAGTGATGGGCGACACACTTGACTACCTGAAAAAGCACATAGAAACACAAAGGCCTGTTAACAAAAACGTCACCGGCATCACAGCTTTTTTTTTTTTTATCAAAACACTCAGTTTCAAGTTGTATCAAACCACATGACAAAAAAGAGACAGTGGCATCACTAATAGACTGCCAGGTTTTAAAACCACATTGAAAACCACAAGAGAAATAAAACTTTAGGAAATCTTTACCAGCTGAAAAACAAATATGGTAGGTGTGGGTAGGATAATTAACTGCTGACAAAATTGAGTGCAAACATATTTCATCAACACTCTGGTTGAGGTATATCAACCAGTGTGATGATGAAATATGCAAACATATAGTATAGTATAATTACGATATAACGTCACTATTAAAAGAATCGTTGTAGATAATGTAGTACCCATTTTACATTGTC
>JAOVVB010000015.1:4035499-4046755 GCA_028570985.1 Heterobranchus longifilis | reverse complement strand
GTGTGAACACTGGGACTATTGACGGGAGTGTGCAGCAGGAGGTGTGTGTGTCTGTGTGTGTGCGCACAAAAACGCGTCTCGCACAAAAACCGTGGGCCGTTAGGGACTGGTCACATGACCCACAGGCTGAAACACACACCTGCGTGCAGACACGCAGTCTCTGACCACACAGGGAGCACCGTGTGTGTGTGTGTGTGTGTGTGTGTGTGTGTCTTACATTTTGTCCTGTCCAGCTCCGACTTTCAGCTTCAGTCTGGGTATGACGGGAGACTGTGGAACCACGGGGGCTTCGACCTGAGAGAGAAAGAAAGAAAAAGAGAGATAAAAGGAGAGAGGGAGAAATAGGGGTTCAGAGAATGATCAAAAGAGAAACAAGGGAGAAAGATGAAGAGAACCGAAGAGAAGTAGAAAACAAAAGAGAGATAAAAGGAGATGGGAGAAATAGAGAGAATGATCAAAAGGATAGAGAGGAATTGAGAATGGGAAAAAAAGCAATAATTCAAAAAAGGGGAAAAAGACAGAAGGAGAGAGAAAACAAAAGACGACAATCAGAACATTGTATTATTTAGTAAAACATCATTGTCTTATGAATAAGATGATTCTCCATCAACTTTTTTTTTTTAATCCAGCCCCTCCAACAGTCAGTTCTGATGAATCCCAAACCTCTTTCTCGACACTATACACTACACACCACTATACACTACTTTTCCTATAACATTGCAGCAGTGTAGAACCTATGTAGTGCCCTAGATGTCGGATTCCACACTGTCCTCACGTCACTCTGATGAACTTAAGGGTGAATTTATTGTATTATGAGTTCAAGACAAGAATTATAAAGAGAGACTGCAGGATGATGAAAAGACAAGTAGAGGCAGAGAAGACAAAAGCGAGGACTCAGCAGGGTTGATTGTGTGTGTGAGACAGAGAATCCCTGCTGTTGCACTAATCGTTTAGCTCAAAAACACATCTTTTCTCCCTTGTAACCGTTTTGTTTGTCATTTAGTTTGTGTATAAAAAAGAATCCCTTCCTGAATTTGAAACCCCTCCTTCTCCTCCTCCTTTCCTTTATCCACATCATCCTGCCTTATCCTTATCCTTCGCTCTCATCCTTTCTTCAGGACAAACTGAGGATCAGCAGAATCGGGAGAACGTTGCATCATTATGATGGAAGACCGGAAGGCCTTCGGACGCTGTGTTACAGTGGGCTAAACAAACAGGCTTTCTGCACAAACATGGGCGAGTTTTTGATCTTTTCTTCTTTCTCTAGCCTGGAATGTAAGTCGCTTTCTAACCTGAGCATCGTATATCTTTTTTCACTTGATCATGTGGAAAATAACCAGCATCCAGGATAAGCTCCATACACAGAGGACACGCGGTGCCCGGGCTACGCGAGGGCTGCAACTCTAAACTACTATAAATGATTTATCCACAGTTTGTACTCCGTTTGATTGGTGCGCTTCTTAAGTTAACCGGGGGACTCAAAAGGACACGCTAAAGATATCAGTGCACTTGTACACGGAGATATACTACTGCTAGAATCATCACACACTTTGAATGCTGCTTACATTTGGTTCAAAAGCATTCATAGTTTATTAATACGATTTTAGCCAATAATGTTTCTGAATGTCACTTGATGTTGAAACAAATGGAAATTATGGTGTTTTTTTTTTTTACATCAGACATCAATATATAAAATAAAATAAAAAAATTAAAGCATAATAATTGTTAAAATAAAGAAGAGATTCCTGTATTCACATGGATCTTAGCTCAGATCTGACTTATGTTGTCCTAGCCTAAAAACTTTTGGTGCCTTCTGAGATGCTTTTCACCTCACCACGGTTGTAAAGAGTGATTATTTTACAGTTAGTTGCTTTTACCGGTCAGCTCTAACGAGTCTGATGTACAAACACTGATCAATAAAACACTCGCATTAAGTGTAGTGTTCTCTCATATCTCCAAGGAAAAGACTTGAAGGCATTAGCAGTTCCTTCCTTCGTCAGCTATTTCAGTTTTAAATATTTCCATTCACACTAGGAGCTTCACTTTACAAAAAGAAAGTTTGAAATAAGGAAGCAGACGGAGATGAATTGGAGATTACGTACGGCTATGCTCACTTTGACTCAAAGACATTCATGCCTCTCCGGAAGGGGCCGCAGGGACCAGGCTTTCTTCACATACGCTCTTCCATCCTACCGGCACACGTGTGTTTTGGCCTCCCTAAGGAGGAGGAGCTGAGGCCCTGTCCCCACATGATAAGGCGCTCGCGTGTGCGCGAGTGTGTTTAAGGACACACATTCAGGGTCACCCTCAATGGCAGGTTCAGATAGTGCTATCTGCTTATGTTAATTAGTCTTTAAGTGGCTTGCAATGTCTTTCTCCCTAAAAGTGCCCTGTCCTACTTAACCTGCCCTGTATCACGATGAGTCCGGCTCTTCAAACGCTCACGCTTTCGTTCAACACGCGCGCGCACACCTGCGTGTGTTAAAACGAACAGGCACACGCGAATGGATTAATCGGCTATTAAATGAACGTGCGGGATGGCCTGATGACCCGAGTCACTCGCTGGAGCTGATAAAAAGAAATAAAAACTTGTTAAAATGTTTTACAGGAGAATAATGAGATATAATACAATATAATTTAACAGAACCTCCGTTTAGCTGCCATGAAGATGAGGGAATGATTAGTCAGTTTCTAGGCGTCCGGCGGTAAAACCTGGGATCAAAAGTCAGACAGGAGCTAGAACGACGCGGAGTTTACCAAGTTTACCATTTCCAAATGCTAAATAATATCCATTAATACTTTTTTAATTGAATGCTCACAGAGACTTTACCAGCTTCAGGCAGTGTTAGGGAACATACATTGTAAAAATGAGGCTGAAAGCAGAAAAAAAATTAAATAAAATAATTAATTAATCACACAATTTTCACCAAAAGTGACCTTGAATTCAACACACTGAAACAAATAATTTCAATTAAATTGATTTAGGGTGGACAAGTGACATTAGTGCTGCCTTTTGATTAGTGAAGGTAAAGAAAGCTTAAACACAAACCAATCTCAAGCTCTGGAGTATTAATAATGTTTTAGCATAGACACCATGCCATCGACAGTCATTCATATTCCATTCCTGCATACGGTGGCTAATTAATCCTTAATCAGAAAGCAATCAGAGATTTAGGATCCTCTGGGCTTTAAAGTGCTGTGACAGTAACGGATGTAAAGATTTCTCCGGTAAAGACGCGGCAGAGATGTGCGTGTGAGGGCAAATCTTAGTCAGATGTCATCTATGAGAGTCTTATAGAGCTCAATGCCACTCTGTTGTGAAATGTCCAACTGTGGCTAAAGTTAATTATTTAGATGCCGAAACAGATAAAAGAAATTTTATACAGCTCCTCAGAGGTAGCAATGTAGGGATTAATATTTTAAAACATTTTTCAGTCACCTCACTTGGCAGGATGGTTCATGCAAGTTTCTGAAAGTGATGGAGTCATGGATACTGTAACTGATAATTTACATCATCATCTAAATACATACTTGACTGATGGCAATAATACAAACACCACTTATACCTATAACACGAAAACTACAAACACTAATTCTACCCCTAAGACTAATATAATTGCTAACACTACTTATACCTCCAACACTAATAATACTAACATTACTTATACCTCTGATTCTAATATAAGCACTAACACTAATTTTACCCTTAACACTAATATTACTTACAATACTTATACCCCGAAACATCACTGCTAACACTACTCATGCCCCTAACACTAATATTAATAACATCACTTGTACCCCAAAACTATTACTACTAACACTGTTTATATCCCTACCACTAATATTACTAACACTACATATACCCCAAAACTATTATTACTAATTTTACTACCATCACTACTTATAACCCTAATGCTGAAATTACTACTTACCCAACACTATTACTACCAACACTTTTTATACCCCAAAATATAACCAAGTAATACTCCCTATACCCCTAGTAACACTACTTTTCGTACCCCTAACACTAATATTATTACTAACGCCACTTATACCCCAAACACTAATATTACTACTAACACTACTACCTACATATGCTAATAATATTAATTCTACATATACTATTATATTTATATATTATTTTTTATATATACTGTATATATTAATATTTTTGGTATATTATTTATATATACACTAATATTAAGACTACCTATGCTCATACGAGACTGATAATTAACCCTATAATACAAATACTTTTACCATTAATAGTAATACCTATACAACAGTACAGACACTTTTTCCAGTAATACTACACCTTACACTAATAATAATTATACTATTACCTCATTATAATCATTACCAATAATGCCATCACTTGAATAAATACTTTTGGTATACGTAATAGTATTCACATTAATAATATTAATATTAATTATAATAATAATGGCACCTCATACTACATATCGCATTTACTGAAATTCTTTCAGAGTAAAAATGCAATGTCTTTTAGAGGACAACCCATTTACAGTCTTCTAGTTCCGTGTCTTTTGGGTGTCCAATTTGTCAAAAACTCCCAACTGTGGCTTGAAGTTAATGATCTAGAAGCTGAAACAGACAAGACAATTTCACACAGGTCTCTGAATGACATTCATCCCCTCTATCCAGTAGAAACACTCTACTGATCTCATACCCTGACTCCCTCCATCCCTCTGTGTTCGTGTGTGTGTGCGTGTGTGTGAGCGTGTGTGTGGTGCTCTGGACTCAACGAGGTGGAGGTCCCAAGATAGCGGGCTCCTGTGTGGCCCCCAGTCGGAGCCATTGTGCCTGGATTTGTCCAGTTTTTATGTAAACGCAATATTCTTTTCACCTGAACTAATGCAACCAGTGGCGTAAGCCCCTTACTGCTATGGACGGCATTTTTTTTTTTCGTTAATCTCTGCGGATTTAAGTCCCTTCTGCACATACCTTCGGGGCGGCTACTGATAAACCACCCTAACTCAACACCGCTTTCTCTTTCCTGCCACTCTTGCTTTTCCTCTGGACGCCAGCAAAGCAGCCTTGCAAAAAATTAAAGCGATCAAGAGATTTAAGCAGAGGAGAGAGAGAGAGAAAGATGTGGGGGGGTGGAAAGAGAAATCGCTTTCTGTATCCCATCTAGCAGGGGTGGCATGAGAGACGAAGGAAGGGGGGAAAAAGACAGAGAGAGAAAGAAAGGGTCAGAGAGAGGGGTGAATTATTGAGGGAGAAAGAGACGGCAAGAGAAATGGAACTCTACACTTAGCTGTGTAAATCAATCCTGAAAGATCTTATGTGATGTACATGTGTTATCGCTGCGCTGGACTGTGAAAAGACACTGGAGTGCGAGTTTGCTCGAGTGGAATTAGCACAATCTTTCTTTTCTCTATCGTAGACTCTTAAAAAGACACACACACCCTCTGCAGACTGGGTAAACAGAGGCTTTGAGGTGTATTATCCCTTGTTTGATTTGCACACAGATTGACAGCTTTGTGCGTGTGGGTGTTTGTTCTAAGAGCAGAGGGCTGCAGGATTTCGGAGACAAACGGAAAGCAAAAGATGGAAAATGTAAATGTCACTCGGCAATCTAGCCATGATCTATGAAAGGTACTGAAGTACACACACTCAAATCCTGCTTGTCCAGGTGCCTGTGTCAGTAGACCTGTCGGATGAATAGTTCAGCCAAGAAAAATCATTAAAAAAAACGTACACCTTTACCGCAAAAACATTCGATCAGCCAAGGTTTGCTTGTACAAGTAGGGAAAGTTACAGCCACCAAGTCAGTACTGTGCAATATGCTTGCCTTAATCACCACAATGCACACTGAATTGTTCTGGAATTGTTCTGGTGGATTCTAACACTATATGTCACTTATCTATATAACGGTACTTCCCAGTATTATTATATCAGGGCGAGTGTAAAACTCTCATCAACGCTTTCTGCTAAAGGCTACTGTCTCTCCAGGCACAGCTGTGCAGATGTGAACGTGTTAAATGAGGTTCATTTTTAACCGAAAGCAAAAATGGATGCTTTACTGATTTGCACAAAAGAAGAGCAACGTGCAGTATTTCCTTTTTTTCTGGTCTGAGGGTGTACCTGCTGCCGAAACAACTCACCGGAAGAGCATAAGCAGAAGCGTTTGGACCCATACTCTAACAAAAGTGAAAGTTTCTTAAAGAGGATCATTACTGGTGACGAAATATGATTTCACCACTACAACCCCGAGAGTAAATAACTGAGTGTGAAACAGAAGCATCCTTAATCATGGATCGAGAGGAAGTACAAATGGCTTCAACCATCAGATGGAAAGTTGATGCTTATAGTTTTCAGGGATTCTCAAGGGCCAATGTATTGAAACATTATCAGGAAAAAGGTTCAACAATCAACAGTGCTCGTTACAGTGAGGCACTTATTGAAGAGCTGAAGCCTAAACTCTGTACTGTTATCCAAGGCGTAGTGATCTCGTGTGGCAATGTACGTCCCACACTGTCAACATTCTACAAAAACGTTTAGAGTTTAGAGGTGTTAAAGCATCCTCCCCATAGTCCTGATCTTGCCCCATTGAACTTTTGCCAGTTTGGTCCCCTGAAACCAGCTCTACGAGGATGAAGATTCCTCATAGTTGGGTAAAGGACAGCCACGAATGCACTCGTGGCTCTCAGATCAGACTAAAACATTTTTTTTTAAATGAGGGAATACCAAAGCCTTTTGACGGATAGAAAAGTATTGGTATTGAAATGTTGAAAAAGTATGCATTTCTCTGTTCTAATAGCTAATTAAAATACATTCTATGGCCAGACTGTGGATAATTTTTGACTTTATATGCTTGCATACGTAATGGCCACCATACTGAATCTTTTGAATCGCTCTCTCTCTCTGTACAAGCCCCAGGTTTGGGTGATATTTTTATACTAGCTGCATCATGTTAGTGATGGACTGTCTAAAACCACACCCTCATATGACTCAACTGCAGCTGGCATAATGCCCAATTGACGCTGTTTGGATGCATGTTAGTGTTTTGGGGGGTAACAAAAATAAAAATAAAAAAAGCAATAGTGGATATATAACACAGTTCATTTAGAATTATGATGAGCGATAGTGGGACAATAAATTAAACAGCATATGCAAGATGCATGCTAATTCTCAGCAATGCTACCATCCCATTTCACTCAAACTACAGGACACAACCATGACCACATTTTAGGGTTTTTGCCACATTAACTCAATGTAGGTAGAAGGAGGAGGATTCCAGGAAACAGAAAGTAACACCAACTGTTAAGTATACGGGAGATCTGGGACGGTGTGGGGCTGTTTTTCTTTGTAAGGCCCATTAGGATACATCGCATCACAGACTCCATGAAGTACCCTGAAGGTGTTCGTAAAGCCTATGTAGTATACAGGATTAATAACTGTTGAATTAAAATCTGTCATGAAGATAAAACTACGTTGTGGTTGGATCCTGATCACAGGTAACCAAACTAAAATCCTGTGTCTAAGCTGACAAGGAGTGATCTCTTTTTGCCCCATGTTTACGGAAGCTGCCAATAATTCTGCATCTGACTGCATTTTCAATGGAAGAAGAAAGCACAGGCTTGTGTTTGCATACGTTTCACTGGAATTGGAATAAATTGAAATATTGTTATTGTTATTTGTGGTTTGTACAATGCTAAACAAATGTGTGTGTGTTGTGTAAGAACTTCAGGCACTGTTGTGTTTGAGGCCTTCACGTGCTGCCACCCTGGCCTTACCATTAAACTAGGCTTCTCCACTTTAGGCTTTTCTTTTACTTTTTCTTTCTTCTCTTTCTCTTTCTCCTTCTTCTTCTCCTCCTTCTCCCTGGGCCGCTCCCTCTCCCTCTCCTTCTCTCTTTCCTTCTCCTTGTCTTTCTTCTTCTTTTTCTCCTTTTTGTCCTTTTTCTTGTCCTTCTCCTTGCTCTTGGTCTCTTTGGGGTGGAACAGTGTTTCAGGGAGGATGGGTTGCAGAGGGGGAAGCATCGAGGGAATGCGCAGACAGGCAGAAGGGCTGAAAAGAGGTAGCGAAGCGGACGCGCTTTCCTTGACCGCAAGCGACAGCCTCCTCTCTTCCTTTCCTCCCTTCTCCTTGCCCTTGTCTCTTTTCTCTTTGTCCTTCTTGCTCTTTTCTTTATCTTTCTTCTTGTCCTTGTGCTTGTCTTTTTCCTTCTTCAGGCCAACAACGTCTCTCCTCTCCTCCACTCCTAGGGCTAACTCTGTCCAGTGAACCTTTCCATCATCCCCCTGGCATCGTTCCTTCTCTCTCTTTTTCTCCTTGTTTTTCTCTTTGTTCTTGCTCTTGTCTTTTCCTTTATCTTTCAGTCTATCCTTGTCCTTCTTTTTCAGTTTGGTCTTGATATCTTTCTTAAGTTTTTTCTTTAGGAGAGACGAAGGCACGGGATCTTTTCGCTCCTGTGGGGGGTTGAGGATTGGAGGTGGTGGGGTGGGCGGAGACTCTGATGGGGTGGAGAAGTAGGCGGGCTCTCGTGGTGATTGACAGGGCGCAGGAGGTCCCTGGTTAGCCTTTCTGATGACCTCATCTATGGAGTCATCCATGGTCCAGCGGTTCGGGACGACCGAGAGCGATGTTGGCGGGTGCATCATGGGCGGGTGTTTCACACCAAGGACAGGTGGAAGTTTTGGTTGTGCGAGCGTATGTTTGGGTATATGTTTGGGCGGGCTCTTTGGAAGCCCCTCGCTGTCTGAGTCCGAGTCATATGCGAACGGGTCAGGCACTCCCACCCCACCCTCGCACGCCCTGGCGATAACGGCCGCAATAGAGTCTTCGATGGCCTCGTCTTTGAGCTCGACGTCCTGCGAAACCTCTTCTGTGTTAGGGAGCATCCATCCCCGTCCTAACTGTGTGGGCCCTGGCCGAGGGCTCCGGGGGCTTCTGGGTCTCACAGGAGACCTTTTCCCTGCCTTCTGTGCACTCTTGGGTGGAGTCACTGAAGAAGGTCGAGCAGATATGGCAGGAGGGGTGGAGCCAATCACTCTTTTGGGTGATTTATTCTTCTGACGAGCAGGAGAAAGGGAAGGCAGTTTAGGTTTTTGCCCTGGCATTGGGGTCAACGCAGCGGGCCGAAGAATTTCGATGGGCGGCGTCGGGGAAGGGGAGCGTGCCATGTGCTGGGTGTTGAGTATAATGAGTGGTTCGCGAGGCTCAAAACTCCATTCGGGGCTGCTTCCCGGCTTGGTGCCCATGCGAGGACGCTTGGCAGCAGGTAAAAGACCTTCGGGTCTGGGGCTATCTGAGCCACGTGGGCCGAGCCAGTTCTCGTCGTTCTCTTCATCCTCGCCGTCCTCTTCCTCGCCAAGAGAGACCTGCATGGCCTCGGCAGATGTGCCCATGTCGGCAGGGACTGGCTCCTCCTCCTCTTCATCTGAGAGACACACAAACAGAGGACACATATTTAGAAAATATATTTTACACACATTCATTACATCTACCTTTTACTATTCCACTTTACCCACTTTCACAGGGAACACTTAAAACACTTTGCACTTTTCATGTACACGCTTACTGACTGGAGCACATCTGTAGCCCTGCGGCACTCAGTGTGGACCAACCACTAACCAGATATTATTTGGGTGGTGAACATGTTCGTGTCACCGATCATTAGACCATATCCATCAAGCTGTAGCATGCAACAGTGAGAGTTGATACAATTAGACGATCATGTACACTCTTTAGTGTACACACAGAATTGATGCTGAAAGGAGCAATGCAATATTAACCATGTTGGAGTATCATTTGGTCACAAAAGCTGGTTATCACAGCAGAAGATCAAAGCCATTCACAGCACAACAACAACAAGAAGCACATGCCGCTCCTGCAGAAGAGTAATCTCAAGCAAAATCAAACTTTTCTAATATTTCCCAGTGCTTCAGACTAGGTGCGCATTCAGACACACACATACACACACATACACACACATCCTAGGCTGCTGTGCTGCTGGTTAAGCGTGGGTGTCAGAAGCACATAGGAGGACAGCCGTTCTCCTCTGACATCCTCCATTATAAATAGTGTAATCTATATGGTAATACTGTTGTATTCTATAGGCGCTGAATGGGGATGAGATAACATTGTGACTTTGGGCTTTTCTTCCGCTATGGTAATAGTTATCAAAGGTTATTTGGGAACGGCGCGTCAGCCGTGCCGTGATTGGCCGAGCATGGTTATTTATGATATGAATTATGATAAAGATGATGTCTTTGCTTCTCCCGTGCTCTCCACGAGGAGCTTCGTCGCACAATAAATTGCGATCGTTAATCACCGCTGGCTTTGTGCTGCTGTGATTACGAGCCGCCGCTGCGCCGTAATAAGAATTTTTATTTAAAGGAAGAATATGGATTTGTCATTGCCTCCTCAGCGCAAATGAAACTGACAATATTTCACGACATTGACATTTAATTTTTTTATTTTTTTTTTTTTATTGAGAGAGGAAGAGAAAGTACGCACAGTATTTGCATTTTATGGCTTTATCCTCATTTTCCTGCTTCTCTGAGTATCTCTCTCCTAAAAATAATGTAAGGGACTTTAATGACTCGTATAGCAGTGGCACTAACAGGAAAAGAAAGTAAGTAAGGGAAGGAAAGATTGAGAAAGCACAGTGCAGTGTGAGAAGACAGAAATTATGAATAAAGAGACAATGAGAAGACGGAAAAGGAATAAGAGAAAAAGAGGGAAGGGAGAAGAACTGAGACAACAGGACTGAAAGAAAACAAGGATGGAAGAATGAAAGAAAAAAAAAACAGAAAAGAAAAGGAGAAAATGTTTCAAAAGATGTCAATATCCTCTTACGTGTAAGAGAACAAAAGTAAGGAAATTAACAAAAGAAAACTGTTGAGAGAGCTGTGTTTATATAGGCAAGTGCAGAGGCCATGATTACATTACGGAATACTTGATTAAGTTAACACTTTATTCTTGGTCTGTACGGGATACTCGAGTCACTACAACAGTGACAAAACCATGTCTTCATCGATCTGACTTTGTGCACATTGGTAACGTCATGCTGGAACATACTTTCATTTACTCGTTCTCTATACTGCTTATCCTGTACAGAGTCACAGAGCCTATTCCAGGCGACTCGGGGGGGACCAAGCAGGGTACACCTTGATCGGGGTACCAATCCATCGCAGGACACGGACACACACTCTCACACACACTCACACACTCTCACACACTCTCACACACTCTCACACACTCTCACACACTCTCACACAC
>JAOVVB010000015.1:3975833-3988620 GCA_028570985.1 Heterobranchus longifilis | reverse complement strand
TTCACATTGGAAAACAGGTTAATATAAAACCTACAGCTGGAGTTGTATGTGTGTAGCTAAGTAACTGTGTGTGTGTGTGTGTGTGTGTGTGTGTGTGTGTGTGTGTGTGTGTGTGTGTATGTATATACACACCTGCAGTAACTGGGGGTTCTCTTGGCCGATTTGCTGCAGTAGGGCAGGCAGCAGTGAGGGGTTCTGTTGGATGATCTGCCTCATCTGCAGGAACTGAGGCTGATTCCTCAGAAACTCCAGAGGATTAGCTAGAGAGAATAATTGATACATTCAATTTAGATCTATTATAAATTAAATAATTCACATTTTAAGTGTTTGAACAAATTACTGCAAGCAAGTACTCCTCCACTAGGAGTAATGTGACATGCAGCAGCCATACTGTTTACTAACATCACCATGTTTCTATAACTTTTGAGCTTTCCTGAGAGAAACATGTTAAAAAAGTGGCTGAAAGGAAATTAGACAAATCCTACAACTAAATGGAGACTGCTTCTGTGACCACTTGGGACCTACTGTTCAAGATTTATGATGCTATGGCAAGTCAACATTTGAAAACAATTTGACCTTGCATCAAAATTTGCACATGAACTCAATCTGTTTCTGTAGACCAGGCCCCCTAAACATGATTGGTGCTTGGCAGCCTTATAGTTTATGAAACCTTAATATGTTTTTCAATACCAAATTTGTAAAAAAAAAAAAAAAAAGAAGACAAACTTACCCAGAATGAGTTTAGAAAAGTTGGCTAAACAAGTTGAGCAAATTAGCTCAAAATCAAAGTAAAAGGTATAAGACTGCAGAATTAGACATGGAATAACTTCATTGTATCTCTATGACCCCTACATACAATGTTTGCTACAGCCAAAATCAGGCAGATTGGCCTGCCTTGCTTGAGCAGCAGGGGAGAGTAATATCTAATGTTGAAGTTAGGGCTGCAACTAACTATTATTTTAATAATCGATTAATCTGTCAATTATTTTCTCTCTCTCGATTAATCGGATAAAAAGAAAAAGAAAAAAAGAAAAAAACAACAAGAAAATCATTCCTTTACAACCCTTTATTCAAAAACAGAACTAAAATCTTTAGAAAGTGTACAAACATGTTGCTCCTTGTTATAATAATAATAATAAAATAAAAATGGACTAACACAAAAAACAGACATGTATGCTTTATATCTGCCAAATATATACAGTGGAACCTTGGATTACGAGCATAATTTGTACCGGAAGCGGATCATATTCCAGAATACTCGTAAACCAAATTTAATTTTTCTTTCTTTCTTTTTTAACGCCATGCCAGCTTCTATGGCTATATTCATGGCGAGAAGCATTTTTTATTTTTTAAAAATTATTTAAAAACTAGATAAGATGTTTAAGATTTATTTTTTCTAAGAATTTTAAAACCATATTTGGATTTACTTGTTCGAAAACTTTTTTTTAAAGTATCAACAGACTAAAACAAGTTCCTTAAAGGAGTAAAAAAGTTACAGTCAAATAAAATGTTTGATGGACAACTGGGTTCTGCATGATGAACATGGTGGTGGATTTTCTCTTGACAGTAAAAATGTGTGTGTTGCTTTTGTGTGTCCTGTCCTGCATCTTGTATAGGTGGGAGATCCTACAAAACCGACAGGCGCTGGGAGAACCCACCGCGCCGGGCTGGGAGAACCCAAAGCAATGCCTGAGCAATGACAGGAGAACCCTCAGCAACGGTGTACGGGGGACGACCCACAACAACGACCGATGACTTAATGGCAATGGCGGGAGAGCCTACGGCAATGCCTGAGGACCGTACAGCAATGACAGGAGAACCTCCAGTGATGACATGGAGAACCTACAGCAATGTCTGAAGTGTTTAATGTAATAAAGATGTGAACCTACTCTAATGAAAGGGAGAACTAAAAGCAATAACAGGAGAACCAACAGCAAAGACCATTCAGTTTATCCCCCCCCCCCCTAACACTGTCCACCTGCCAGATCCTGTTTAAGTTATGATCCTGATAAAACTGTTAATACTGCGAGAGAAAGTGTTTACTAAACCGAGTGTGTGTGAGCTGTCTGATGTACACACAGCTGATTTCTAAGGGTCTACTCCTTCAGTGATGAACTGAGCTGCTGTGAACTAACACTGAGCTCTGGGTTTAGCGCAGAAGAAATGGTCAGGTCTTTTAATTAGTGCCTAAACACAGTGTTTGTCACAATTTTTGCAGAAATGAACAATGATCCTGCTGAAATCAGAAATCACCATGGTGATGTGTGACAGATATGTGTGTGGAGAGTTAGGGAAGTCCTGTTTATGTCCAAGTCCAACACTGAACAACGTGACAGATTCTGATTGAAGCAGAATGATAATAATAGTTTATAAGACCGCAATTTCTCACTTGCAGACTCCAAACTCCGCACAGGAACCCGTGATGCAGAACTTTCTGTCTATTTTGACGATTAGCTTCTTGCTAACTCGCTAAGTTACGCTAGCTAGCATTAGCTTGCTAAGGCACTCTGCTCTCCAGGATAAGCTAACCCTGTAAATAAACATGCAACACAGACACGGGTGTGTACAGGAGTGTGTGTGTGTGTGTGTGTGTGTGTGCACCCGTAGAGCGCGGTGAAGCAGTGGTTTGGGACTCACAGAGCTCGGAGTAGCGGTGGCAGCCGCGGGCTAGCTGCTGCAGGTAGCGCTCCAGCACATCGGAGAGCAGCTCGCAGGCGGAGAGCTGCACCGCGTCCCAGCCCAGAGCCTGGCACAGCTGCGCCACCGCCACCCGCATCAGCGAGCGCGCGTAGCTCTCACACATCTCCCCGCCGGCCACGAACCTTCAAATCCACGGAAGCGCGCTGTTCGCCTGACTTTGGGTCACATTTACGCGAATAACAACGGCGGCGCTTCTTCCATAGCGGGCGCCATCTTTAGTTCCAGGACTGCCGAGTGCCGAGCAATCGATCGGACATGCGCACTCGAGCCGCCTCTGATCGACGATGTTTACATCGCTCAGGCATCCTTAATGCAAAATTTCACACACAAAACGCATCAAGACATTTCCATTTGTCCACACACCCTTACGTGTTATATATTCGTATTTGCGCATAGGTTCATCGATTTCAGCAATCGATAGGATCTAGGTCCCAAAATGACGATCACAGAGCAATCGATGTGATTGAAGAGGTTTCCTGTTTTTCGTTTAAACATCTCTACTTCGCATATAACGACCTTTCCCTGATAAATTTCATCCAGAAAGCCGCTCAATGTATCTCATCGGGTGTGTAAATCATAATAACCGCACTCGTTTCACCGCAGGCGCCATTTTTAGCATCCTAAAAGCAGAGCGCAGATAAATCGATGGATAATGGAGGCAAAGCGAGGCAGTTTTGTTTACGTTTTGAATATCGCTTTTTGGGAGAAAGAGTTGGTGGTAGTCTTCTCAGTTCCGCTGGTAAAGAGTCATGTCCGGGAAAAAAAGGCGTGCAATGTTTTAGTTATAGTTTAAAAGAAGCGTAAGGTTTGCGTTCATTTTTTATTCCATGGTGGCCGCCATTTTTAGTCCCGTCGACATAACTGCGCATGCGCATTCACTTAGCCCTAAACCAAGACGAGACTTGAGGAGAGCTTCACTCACTCACTTCATTTCTCACTCATTGTGTATACCGCTTTATGCAGGGTACACCCGAGGCGGGCTGACAATCCATCGCAAGGCACAAACAAGTGCAAATACTCACACTCTCATTCACATTAGTCACAACTGCATGTCTTTGGACTCTGGAAGGAAACCGGAATACCCAGAGGAAACCCAACAATCACAGGGAGAACATGCAAAATCCATGTACACGGACATGAGGCGGGAATCGATCCCAGACACTGGAGGTGCAAGGCCATAGTGCTGACCAGTGCGTGTTAGATTTTATTTTTAGCTAAGACAGGTTACCAGCTCTGATCCAGGATGACCCCTGTCCTTCTTGTGTGACTGTCCCCTTGACAGTTACTTCAATTCAGAAAGACCTTCTGATTGAGGTCTTTAGTTAAATGACATGTGCCGGAATAAAACAACAATAATAATAATAATAAAAAAAACATTCAACTTAAGGACAAGGCCCTGGATTGGGATCTAAGCAAGTATCATCTGTCACTTTCTCTAACTTATGCATTAAGCAGTATCGGAGTTGACTTTGTATTCACGGTTTAAACTGGCACTAAACTACTTAAGCATCTACGGTCATTTAAAACCGACTGGAAAACAGTCTCACCTTTACACATGAAGAGATAGATAAAATGAACCCCGATCAAGAACCTCGCCATGCAAGGATCCATTAGCAAATATTTAAATAATGAATATGTTATCTGGGCCAAAATAAACTTTCCCCTTGTGCAGTGATATCGGACAGGCTAATCGGCGAGCCCAGACCTATTAAACTGCAGTCATGTAACACCACCGAATGTGATCCTGTGACACTTGACTCTAAATCTTTATTAAATGGGAGAAAGGTTCATGTTACAAAGGGTTAAAAAGAGAAGACTAAACTTGTTTTGATCTCCAATTATTAAAAGTAACAATGCAAGCCTCGTGAAGTCAATTGGGTTCAGCGGTAATCGGTTCAGAGTAACTTTACACCACTTCAATAACACTGAGTGCACCCGTGGGAGTTCACTGATAGGATTAATCCAGGGTGCTATTTTAAATCTAGTCCCCATTTCAAGTGGTTCTCTGTACTGTGGACCTTTGGACACCTCAGTGTATAAGCCTTATGGGCTTAAAAGCTAACAATGTGTTTTGTTTCAAAAACAAAATAAAGTAGAATAATCTGTGCCTGAAGTGAAACATACAGAATTTGTAATTAATTAGTCACATCTAAAATCACAAGCAGCATTAAGTAGTAGTTTGTATTAGTTCATGTCTGAGCTTTATTCTGATAAAATTGCTAAAGCATTCATCAAATAAGAAACAGATACAAAATGGTTGGACACGTCATTGTAAGAGGTTTATTTAATGATATTTTACAAACAGGACGACAATTATTCTTTAATGTGATACCAGATGACTGAACAAGTATTTCTTGCCAGAAGCACAATGGCCTGCAGGGTCCGTCTTTATCTGAAAAAAAAGAAAAGAAAGAAAATAGATTTAACAAACAGGATCATCCAAGTACAGTACTGCACAGCACTCAGGGTTATCCCAGAAGAAGCAGGCTCAAGGTCATAAAATGTTCAAAATGAAGTAATATTCAAAAACTTAAATATGTATAGAATCATAAGGGGCATGGGGTATATTGTCACTCTCCCATTAACCAAGAAGTTCATATACTAAAATATAGTAAATAATCTCTTTAAATAACATTAATAGTCTGTTTTGATTCAGGACCCAGCACTAATTAAGGAAATGTACTGTATCACAACATTAGAAATGTTCAAGAGAAACTAAATGTGGTTTGTTTAAAAAAAAAAACCTTGAGCCTGCTTTGGAAAAAGAAAAAAATAAATAAACTTTTGGAACGCCCAGAAAACTTTATTTGGGGGGGGGATGGGGTCTACAAATACCTGGGTGTGTTTAAATAGCACATGGCTTTCATAGGCTTAATAATACAATAAGCAGTAAAGGATTTTTTTATGTATTAAATTTTTTTTTTCATATGCAAGATGTTTTATACAAAGCGACTTAAGTGATGGTGGCTATTTAGTTTGTGCTCTGCCATGTCTTATTCTTTTTTTTTTTTTTTTAAAGCAGTCACTTACTAAAAAAGTAAAAGGGAAAAAAAAAAAAAAAGGTCTGGCCTGTAAGAAGAGCTGAATAATGGCTCTCAAACAGTCCTGAAATCTCAACTGAAGGATAACGCAGTAAGACACACCACTCCAATCCTAACTTTAACTCAGAGCGCAAAAAAGCATGCTACTTATACACACCCACAGTGCTACAATTTATTTCTGCTTTACTCCTCTTTACCTCTGTTATGCCTCAGTTCCTGAGGGAGTGGAATTTATACAAGGTGTAAGATAGTTAGTAGAAGGAAATGCAAATGATAAAATAATAAAATGCAAATGATTAACATGAAAAAAGAAAAAAAAAAACAATACTAATTAAATAACTACAAAAATAATGAGGGGAGTGCAAATCCAGGACAGCTGCAATTACTGGCCTCACTGTTGTACAAGAACAAACAAATTTGCTTTGGAGTTAAGGATTCTATGTGGATTTCAAGTTACATGTACGGGAAAAAAATGTCTTTTGCAGAAGACCTGTGCATCATTGTGTGGCTATTTTAAGTTTGCAACCATGATTTCCAGATTAAATTTAGTAGTAATTAATCAGAAAGGACTTCAACTAGCATAGAATAAAAATGATAACTATCGCATGACTCTAGGTTGTAATGGTTGGAGGGGACAGCATTATGTGTGAAAGGCAGACTTGGCTGCACTAACGATGCCACCAAAACAGCCGTGAGCCTTTAAAGCATGGACTCCACCAGACTGTGGTGTTGTGGTATCTGGCACCAAGCACTCAGTAGCAGATCCTTACAGTACTAAAAGTTGCGAGGTGAGGCCTCCATTTTTTTTTGAGCACAACCCACAGAACTGGACTGAGATCTGGAGAATTTGGAGGCCAGGTTGAACTTATAGTTGTGTTACTCAAACCATTCTTGATTGAATATTTGCAATGTGTCAGGGAGCATTATCCTGCTGAAAGAGCTCACTGCCACCTGGGAATACCTTCTCAGGTATTCTCAAGTCAGCAACAATGTTTTGGCAGGTGTTAAAATGTGTCAAAATCACATCCACATGAATAGCAGGTCCCAAGCTTTCCGGGCAGCATATTGCCCAAAGCCTCTGCCAGCTTGTTGTTTTACCACAGTGCACCCTACTCCCATCTTTTCCCCCCTGAGATAAGCTCTGCGCAATCACTTGGCCAGCCACATAACCTGAAAGAAAATGTAAATTTATCAGACCAGGGCACCTTCTTCCATTTCTCCATGGTCCAGTTCTGATGTTCACATGCCCGTACTTTTGGCAGTGGTCACTGGGCAGCATGGGCCCTGACTGGTCTATGCAGCCCCACATGCAACAAACTGTGATACACTGTGTTCAATCAGAACCAGCATTAACTTTTTCATTAAGTGTAGGAATGCAGGGATAACAAGCAACCAGAACATTCCTAACCAATTAGGAATCATCATTTTCTTCTGGCTCACAGGAAAAAGGATTATGAATCCACAGGTCACAGCCATACGACTTTTGTATAAACAAGATAATATTTGCCAAGGCTAATCAGGATTTCTAATCGATCTGATGAAGGAGCTGCTGGATAGTAATGTCTGAGATGCGCAACACTTTAAGATCAGCTGATCACCCTTAGGAATGTGGTGAGTGTATCAAAAAGAGGCAAGTGTTAGTGTTTTGTTATACATCACAGTCTCTGTAACAGGACCTTTATGACAAGTTATTTCACTGAGGTGCACATCTAAGATTCAATGATTCTATGATGATTATTAAATCAATTAATCAGATTAAAAATTGTACAATTACACAATAGCTCTTATTTAGCAATCAGTGCTTAAATTTAGCTTGGGGTTGTTTTGTGCATGTGGTAACTAACAATCAAGGTGATAAAGAAATCAGTAAAAAAAATGGCTTCATTTAAAAAAAAAAAAAAAAACCTTTCCTGATAAAACAAAATCTAAATCCAAGAAAAAGCAAAGAAGCAATAAAATATAACTATCAAAACTAACTATTAGTTATAACTAACTATTAAAGCTTAAAGATGGCAGATGGCAATTATTAGATGGGAGTAAAGTGAAGAACACTTAAATAAGATATGTAGAGAAGGGGCGTGGTTAAGCAAGGCAAGTGTGTTATGAGAAAACATGTGCAGAGCTTAAAAGCCAGCAGTAACGTGAGTGCATGTTTCACTTAAAAAGGATATTTTAGAAGAACTGCAAATAAAATTCTGACTTAAACCGACACGCAGTCGCTAACCATCCACATTCTCTTTAGGTGTGAATTCTTTCCCACTAAACTGACTCTTGCGTCACGCTCACACCAGCACAAAGTCATTCCCTCGGTTTCTAGCGGTTATTTCGCTTTAGTTAAAAGTGAAAATGTTCCCACACTTTGCTTGTGAGAGGTTTGCTTGTGAAGGTGTTTGTCATCGGGTTATTACTCACTTAATTTCAGTAAGCCTTACACACATGATGTCAGAGCATTCACAGATCGCTTAAGGATCAAGTGCAATAATGTCATCAACTAATCGACAATTAAATTCATTGCCGGCTAATCAGATTTTATTCTAAAACACTGATTAATCGTTGCACCCCTGTTAAACCTATTAATTAAGGATTGATTAAGTATGAACATGCAGAAAGAGAGGACTAAGTAAATGACTACATAAAGGGTAAAGAGATCTTACAGAGCAGCAGCTCCAGAGATGATTTCAATCAGCTCCTTGGTGATCACAGCCTGGCGAGTGCGGTTAAAGGTCAGGGTCAGCTTGTCGATCATCTCAGCTATAGAGGGGGGGGAAAAAAAAAAAAAAAAAAAAAAGAGCAAAAATAATATATTATATTCAGAAGACTGCCATTTCATACTAAAAACAAATGTTGTGCTAACTAGTTAGTTTGAGGAAAATTAACTTGAGGAAAGGTTTGTAGTAAACAGACAAAGGGGAGTGTTTCACTCACAGGCGTTCTTGCTGGCGCTGTCCATAGCGGTCATTCTAGCACTCTGTTCACTGGTGGTGGACTCCTTCAGCCCGAAGTAAATAATGTTAACCAAGGCAAACTCCTGGTAGTTCCTCAGGACATCAGCATCGATGTCATCATAGACGCCGATGTTCTCTGTACAATAAAGAATAGCAAGGAGTTTAATGTGGATATCTCTGGTCATATGAACAACCAGTCAAAAGGTTTGGACACAATTTTAAATTTGCAACAGTGTAAAACAATATTAAATTTGCAATAATTTCCTTTAAACAGTTATTATTGAGATGTGTCTGATACTTATGCTCTGTAAAGCCTTCATAACAGCCCTAATCTTAGATCCTGTTAGTGATTTTTGAGACTGGTAACTCTAAAAGAAGAACTCTTCTGCAGCAGAGGTAAGTTTTGGTCTTGCTTTCCTGACATGGTCTCCCTGAGAACCAGTTTTATCACAGTGCTTGATGGGTTTTTTGCAAATACACTTGGCAATACTGTTTAAGAACTATTCCAGAACAGCTGACTGTTGTTGCTACTGGTACTTAATTACTTAATGCCACGCGTGTTGTTTCATAGGTTTGGAAAACAAAAATCCAGTATTGTTCTATAAATGTAGAAGATATATACAGTAAAACCCTGGATTGCGATTAACTTAACGTTTATCAAGGTCTTGAAATACGAGTAGTATGCATGCGTTTTGTCTGCCGAACGTCACGTGATCTCAACTCAAGTCAATGGTTCTTCTCTCTTTCACACTGTGGGATTGTGGGTAATCTCCCATGCTCAGTCTCAGCTCGTGTCGTCACTTGTATGGTTTGTACTGTGCGCATCTGTGCGGGCATAAAGCATTTTTTTTTTGTGTAGTGACCGTTCTTTAGTAACTGTACTGCAACAACAGCCCTTGTGAAAAAAAAGGTTAAAATGGCTGTAGCATTGATGGGTTTTTGCAGGAGATCCATCTGTTTAACGACAATGCAATGTCACATTTCCGCAAAAGCCTCGAAAGAAAGAAGATTCCAGCGACCAGATAGAGAGCAGTGATTCCGAGTGTGTGTGTGTGTGTGAGAAAGTTGTCCTGCACAATAAACCTTCCCCCTCTTCTCTCACACCAGTCATGATTTTTTTCAAAGGTAAAGTGCAGGTTAATTTGTTTTACTTACCAGAATTACTTAAAATAATTACCAGAAAATATAAAGTAAAAATAAAACAAATTAACATGCACCTTAAAAAAAATAAATAAAAAATCCCGACAGATAAGTGTTTCCGTTTGAGCATGTAGGCACTGTGTGTGTGCGCGCGTGAGAATCTAAAGTAAGCTGGTCTCTTCTCGTCGCTCACAGACGTCTCTCTCGTCTTACACAGTTACCCTTCTTCCACTCTTCACACACACACGCACATTTTTGGAAAAATAAACAAGAAATCTCTCTGACACTCGATTGAGCGACACACTAACGGAATCACTGCTGTAAAGGAAAAATAAAACAAATTAACCTGCACCAGCAGTGTTTCTGTGTAGAGCAGAAAAAAAGTGTGTCTGTGAAGGCGAAAGTAGGAGGGGTGTGTGTGTGTGTGTGTGTGTGCGCGCGCGCGCACAGTGTCCAGGGGAGACGATTAGCCACGATTCCTCAGCGCAAGAGAGAAAAAAAAACTGTTGGCTCAGTTGTGATCACGTGACGCTTGGCGTCAAAACAAGAAGCACATGCGTGATACATGATACTCAGAAAACGAACAAGTCTGGGTTTACGAGTACGGAGTCAAAATTTCTTAAAAATCTTTGCTCGTCTTGTGGAACACTCGCAAACCACGTTACTTGCAATCTGAGGTTCCACTGTATATGAATATTTTCGGGTTGCGGAACGAATCAGAATTTCTATTATTTCTTAAGGGGAAATTTGCTTTGATAATGCGAATGCTTTGGATTACAAGCATCCTTCTGGAACAAATTATGCTCGCAATCCAAGGTTTAACTGCATATATTTTATTTAACTTTTGACGGGTACTATATATGAACTATATAGAAACAAAAAATTTCCAGTTCACACTGTGCAGTGAAAATCCTCACAGTGCAGCTTGGAGTGTTATTAAGCAACGAAAAAGCTCCAACTTTACAGCCTGCCTACCTGAGCCTGCAACCGTGTCCACAGAAAACAGGGGCTTCTCAGAAGTCTTGTAGGAAATTACAGACCTGCAAAATTTGAAAACAAGTTAAAGCCTCATGATTTGGTTGGAAACTGCTTTGTGAGAATGTTTACCATGGGTCCTGATGCATCGTTGCAGGAGTAACTGTGATGTATGAGATCTGAGATGAGGTGTGTGGTCTGATTCCAGGTATTTGGTGCTGCGCAGACCACTCACCTAAATCGGTTGTAGATGATGGAGCCCTGATCGAATTCATAGCCGGAGTCTAGCAGCTCTGTAGCGATGATGGAGGCGTCGCTGAACGACGGGGGTTTGCGTCCCACTTCCTTACAGTTAATAAGGATGTGTTGTCCATGGGTCCTGACAATTAGACAATTCAGAGGAATAACCAAGAAAGACATAAATGTCTTGATTTAGTAAAAATTCTATAAAGCTTTAATGATCCGGGGTATTAATTCCCTTGAATTTACTCTTATTATTCCTCTAATTTGCTTGTAAACAAACACTCCCCTGGTACACAAGTTACCAATTAGGAGGAAAAGGGCAATCACATACTCAATTTGAGACACAGGAGTCCCCGTTGTCAATCTTTTTGTTATTGTACAATGTAGGAACAATATTGCTTATTGGTTAAACATAACGAAACTTTTAAAACAGCTTATAGCCAAGGCTTTTAAACTCTTATTTGATGTGATATTTATGCCCAGCAAAAAATAAACATACCTGTAGAGCAAACCTCGAAGCTTGTCTCCGATATTAACCACCATGACCTCCTTGCCGGCACCAGTGAGCTTGGCGATTTCACTCTTAATGGCTTTGGCCACGCTGGAGTGGATGGCTCCACACAATCCACGGTCAGACGACACACCAATTAGCAGGTGCTTGTTCTTGTCCTCTGGAGCCTTGATCTCAGCCTTTTCATACAGCGCTAAAGAATATGAGCATATTATTCAAACAATCCAACATTATACTACACACTGTACACTTTATCCAAGTGTGTTAACTGTACATTTCGAAATGATGCAAATGTTTGTCAGGATTCTAACAGTATTTAAGATCAGGCTAAATGATCTATTATTAAACCCCTCGCTTGCCATCCAAAAAATTCTGAAAACATCATGTCAGAATTTTTGGCTGTATTATAAAAAATCCCTTTTCTCATTGTGAGGCTGAAACTTACAAAGAGCCCCGGTGCCGTAAACACGAGCCGGCTTCAAGGACCTCTCAGCTCTGGAGTACTTGGCGGCGGCCACCATCTTCATGGACTTGGTGATCTTCTGGATGTTCTTGATGGACTTCAACCGAATGGTGACTGAGGAGCAAAACATCAAAAAGGTAATTTGCAGTGCCAGCCTGACACCAAAATTTTAAATGATTAGTTTTTACATTTCTAAAAGAGATCCACCGGTCGTCAGGAAGTGACAGAGATTAGCTGGTTTTCAGTTCGATCAGCCTCGGATATAACACATTCTCTGTGCACGAGCTTCCGCACGGAGCAACAGAAACATGTTTTTAATGGCGTTACATTATCAAAAGTTGTGCACAATAAAAAGCATTTTTCTCCAAACATTGCAGCCAAATTAGTCTTGAAACCCACTCATTACACACTCTTATACCAGTCTCCACACAGTGTGAGCACTAATTAGTCTCACAACCTTGCACGAAACGGCATTAGAAGCTGGGTGCTTCCTCAACTGAACAACACACTCAATGTCAAGTTGGGTTTTGTGAACTTGGTGTTTGAGGTGATATAAAGTCACCATTTCTTTATAATCCTACAGGTAGTACACTTTAAACTATTTACACATTCTCATTCTATGTGGTAGGACTGAATTATTCGGCCAAGTTTGTTTAGAAATAATAATAATGTCACATGATATAAGAGAAATATGTGCTGCTCAGTAACAATGTAGCTTTGGGGTTTAATTTACTCACTCACTCATCGTATACAGCACTTTATCCTGTAT
>JAOVVB010000015.1:3949245-3964965 GCA_028570985.1 Heterobranchus longifilis | reverse complement strand
ATTTATTTCTAGATATAAAGTAAATAATTTATTAACATATATAAGGCAATTAAGAGCTTTAAGAAGCAATTAAGAAATTATTATCTGTGATTTCTAAATAGGCATAATGTGAGACAAATTTATATGTGAGACAAATTAACCTTTCCTTTGCTTAAGATTTCTTCACTTTGCTAAGATAACATATTGCAGTGTGAGTGGAATTTTTTTTTTCCTCACTGCCTTCAGTTTTGTTTACACAGCAAAGAATCAAACTGTTTAAAATGTAATTATATTGAATTAAATGGATGAAAACATTGCTCAGGATATCCCATCAACCGGTGCAACTAAAACATCTCATAGATCACCATATTAGCATTCATAGTTCTTAATAGAAAATAAAACGTTACAGGTACATGTATAATTAAATAAAACTTAAGCTATGAAGTGAATACGGTTTCGCGTGTTATCTTTCAAAGATACAGAGCACAAGTCAATAACCGCTGTGATGCACAGAGCTCTGCAAACACAGCTATCGATTGGTGCATAAGTACAACAAGATTCATCGAAAAAAGAGGTCAAACAACAGAACGGCGGCTACCTCAAAGTCCTCTTCCTCTCCACTGATCAATACGTTTCTCTACAAACAAAGCAAAAGACACCAAAGTTCATAAAAATATGCATTGCAAATAGGAAAAGGATTATAAGCATTTCACTGCATATCGTACTGTGTATGGGACAAATAAAATTTGAATTTGAATTTGAAAAACAGGCAAAGACAAGACTGTGCTGTTTTATGTGTTATCGAAGAACACAATGTTTTGGATTTACATTAGTCAAGGATGCTTTGTTAATGTTAAAGATAATTAATGTTAAGGAAATCAAGTGAAACCTGCGCAAATTATACTGATTCTTTTATAATGAAATAAAAATAGTTGTTTGCAGTGCACACACTCCTTTAAACATGATTTGATGCAAACAGACTGAAATCTTCATCATCATCATCATCATCATCATAGAGGTGCTGTAGAGTTTAGAGCTTTAATGATGGATTATTACATCAAAGAGTCAAAAGAAAAGTTTTCTAATTTAATTGACCATGAGTTTAACTGTCAATTTCTGCTTCCTGTGGCAACTTTTGCCTTTTTTAATTAGACCATTTTGACCACAGGAACTTAAACATGGAGATTTTGACACATCATTATCAGGAATAATATACAAAGACATGGCATTGTGATGTGGATATACCATTAGGACACTGCTGCAAATTCTTAAAGTCAACATTCCCAGTAGGCCATATATTAAATAAGATTTTGCACAACAAATGAAATTACAAATTTTTTATGAGCTTATGAGAATATATCAATTCATGACTGGGTAGCATCTCCATAATTCAAAGAATCCAGGTTAATGTGTCTTGTACATGAAATGCAAGCACTTCTAAGAACAACATTTATCTTCTTACAAATGTTATAGTAACATGTATGATGAGAATATGTTTTAAGTATTACATTTTAAGTCAATATTTCACTCCTGTCCCTGGATAGACTTTTTCTTATAGATATTTTCTACTCAGACTGTAATTAAACTGTAAAGAAGAAGAAGAAGAAGAAGAAGAACTCTTACTCTGTATCTGGGACTTTCTCTGAGGAGATCATCATGATCTGACTAGAGAAACAAGGAAAATACAAAACTGTTAAAGTCCATTATTTAAACTATAAGCAATTTCTGAAACCTCTCTGGCTCACTTACCACCTCATCTTCCCATTCTCCATCAATAACAAACTCAAACCCCGAGCTTTGGGAGAACAGCAGGGCGGCCAGCAGCAGCGCTGGGAGCTTCATGGTGGCCAAACAGAGGAGATCTCCAAAATGGCCAGTGCTTTACACTCAGACACAATCACGCACACGTACACACACACACACACACACACACTCCAAAGCAAACTATCAGTCAGCAAACTCCAGCCCTCTGAACCTCATCAATATTTGTCATGCTGTGTTTAACACAGAATGGCACTCGAAGTGAAGGGGAAACCTTTGAAACTTGACCTGTGTAGTGTAAATAGTTTGCCTGTTTAAAAGTGAAGGACTTCTCCTGATGAATACTTCAATTATTGTTCATAACTCTAATGCATGTAAAAATTATTTTAATAACCTTATACGTGACGACTTCTTTCTAAAAATCATTAAAATTCTTTTTTTTACCATTTTCAACCAAGAACAATTTTGCTACAGTAATTTGGAAATATGAGTTTGATTTAAGTACACTAATATCCATATGTCAGTCCATATATGTGCTGTGATCTTAATAAAAAACAGGTCAGAATTATAATTACTACAGACAATAAATATTCAGAGGAAGTGAGATATTAAAGCGTAAAGAAAAATAAACACGTAAAGGGGTTACACATAAATCAGAACAGCTTCACTGCATTTATGACATAGATTGTAAAAGGTCTCTATTTGAACACCACTGCATTAACACTATGTAAAAAAAACAATGAGTTCCAAATTTTTCCATAGCTGTTTTTTTTCCAATTCTGCTGTGATCCGATGAATCTGATCTGATGTCTATCAAACCATTTACTGAGACCTAACAGCCAGTGACATTAGCACTGTAGCCTCGCACCACCTGGGTTGAGGGTACGAAGAGTTGAGACGAAAATCTGTGTGTGTGAAGTTCAGAGTACTCAGTGTACTCTGGTTTCCTCCCACAGTCTAAAGACATACAGATTAGGCTACTTGGTATTTCCAAATTATTAGTGTGTGTGAAAGTGTATGTTTGTGTTCCCTGTGATGGATTAACACCCTTTCCAGGATTATACACTGGATTATACCCTGACTCATACCCCAATTCTTCTGGGATCGGTCTTCAAGCTTCCCACTATCCTGTACAGAATAACCAGTATAGAAAATGAATGAATGAATGAAAAGCCAGTAGAAGTAGGAAGTAGGTGGCATCATCTTGAAAGAGACATAGAAATATTTAATCAAGGTCGAGAAGTTAGATAACTCTGAGTTGACACAAAATGTGTGATTATAAACATTTTCAATCAATATGTTGAATGCAGGATGCTCATGGAGGCCATCTTGTGTAAGAGTCTTTAAAAGCAAGGCTGAGCCTTTTTATAATAACCAGACACAATTACCTGATGAGCTCTTTGGTTTAACTGATGACGCTATGCTTGCGTAAGTAACTAATGGCAGGAATTCAGACATTACTACATCCATAGCTAGCCAAGCTGTGTCACTTTATTGACAGGTAGATGCTGGATGCCAATCTGGATGCTGTGCACAACATTTTTTATGCATCCAGATATCCAAATAATTTTAGGACCAATTGTATTAAATTTCCCTCCAAATATAGATATTCTGAACATTTCCATGTTTATATTATGTTGTCGGTCTTTCGGCTGCTCCCAGCAAGAGGTCGCCACAGCGGACTATCCGGTCCGCACAACAACTTGGCACAGGTTTTACACTGCCGAAATTATAGGGCCAGCATCCTACAATATTCATTAATTTATTCAGTAACTTCAGTAACTAGTCAGACTTACAATGTCTATATAGGGAAAACAAAGTGCATGGAATTTGCCCTGTTCTAGATGCAGACTTTTATTCACACATTCATTCCTCAGGGTATGATAACAAACACTTTACAAACTAAAAAATAAGCAATACCACGAAAGCTAAGGTGTACTTCAGTGACAAACCCATTTTCTGTGATGACAAAATTTGACTGCACTTTGTAAAAACCCTCCTGCCGGGTCTATTCTTTAATAAAGCTAATATTAAAGCAGCTATTTAAAAAATATATCTATCTATATATATCTATATATATATATATATATATATATACATTTTTCTAAATTAATTTTCAAGATGTAATTTGTAGTTTTATGTAATGTCAAATGAGAAGTAATTCCAGATAGCAGTAAAGCATTAAGGTTTACTAGGGTTTCGTGACATGTAAAGCATGTATGTGGTATTGTGAAAGACATGTATTAACAAAAAATATATAAAATATAAGTGTTGTTTATTCTACATGTTTTGGCCATTCAAAAGCCAGCCATAATGTAGACATACTCTTGTTTCAGCTGATTATTGCTAAAATGTGAACTGTAACAACTAAAGCTCTCTCTTACATGACATCTAACTTTATTCAGTTAGTGACACTTTCTGAGTCTATTCATCTCTTATATACAGTATGGCACCTCTGCTCCCTACACTTATTTATATTTAAATGGAGTCAACTAGCCTGACATATGTCTTCCAAACAGATGAGATTAACATTATTTCATAATACAAAGGTTTAAGTACAGTATCTGTAATTTGGTTATCTATCTGGGAGAACCCTTATACTATTAAAGATTGAAATGAATACAGCATAACTCTGTTTTAATAAAAAAAAGTCTCACCAGATAAAATAGAAATATCGAAAATACTGAGAGAACCAATCAAGTAGCCAAGGGTAACACAGCTTAGATACAAGAAACTGTTTTTAGAATGCCTATAGCCCAGATACTACATAGTATGGAGAAAAGAAAGCTATTGTTGGAAATGAAAAATCCATTTAAAATACATTATAATGATTGTTTTCCCCCCAAAAAAGCCATTTGGATCAAAAATGTGCAAAGAGATCATCTGGTTTGAGATATGGTTTGATGGCATAAAGCACTATTCTTCTGTGAAAACTCAACACTACTCATCCCCTTGATAACACTGTATGCTTTGCACTGGTCAGAGAAGTGGCTAAATGTATAATGATATAAAGATGGGCAGTTCTAGAAAAACCTGCTCCACTTTGCTGGAGGACAGAACATAAGTATCAGATGTCAGATGTCAATATCAACTGTTCAAAGGACATTATTGCATATTTTGGACACCTTCAGCATTGCTGTAGAAAAAAAAAAACAGAAAAGATCAATAAATTAGGTGGTGTGTCCAAACTTTTGACTGGTAACGTATGACACTAAGCATGCTGTAGAAGATACCATTACCACCAGGTGGCAGTAATTATAACAATCACAGCAAAGTGTCTCAAATCAAATGTCTTTAACAATATCATCATGAAAACGCCCTTCGTACTTAGAGTCTTTTATTGTTTTCAGCAAACATGAAACAAAACAACTATTTTCTTATTTAAAGTGTCTATTTACAAAAAGGAAAGGAGAATATAGAAAGACACAGAAACACACTTGACCTCATTATATCATGGGCTGAACAACTGCTGAACAAGTTGTCTGAAACAACTTCTGTCACAGATTCCTTATTCCTGCTTTTTCCTGTACAGGCCTGAAGCCTATCCCAGGAGACGGGGTGCCAATCTGTCACAGGGCACAAACACAAAAACCCACCATGCACGATTAGAACATGCAATCACCACACACACACACAAACGAAGGACTCAAACCTTTGACCCTTAAGGTGTGAGGCAACAGTGCTAACCATACCGAATCACATCCATAGAAAAGTTCATAACATTTGACTAACACAGTATTAGGATGCATCTCATTCATTACTAGTGTAAGTAGAACAAGTAGAGTAAGTAGCGTAAAGAAAAGAGTTTGTAGAAATAGTTAAAAGGTTAAGGCTAAAAAAAATTAAATGATCAGCTTTAATGTACGTAATCAGTGATATTATTATTTCAGGTTGAAGTAAAAGATACTTTAGGGTTGAGGCACATGTCTGCCTGTCTTTCTGTTCCGGCAGATCTCTCTGCCTAAATTATTAATACAAAGAAATAAAATTTTATAAGGTTGGGTATCTTATGCCTTGTTTACACTACGTTGTACTTTGCCAGCCAAATACACTCCCTGATCAGTAATCGGAGAGTGAATCACAGATGGGAAATCGAAAACGTAGATCAGATAAATATTAAGTTTTGTCCTTAAATGACTTCACCGCATAATTTACTTATACCATTTAAGCGCTGTTATTTCAGTGGTGAACTAATTCCAGCAACAATATTAAGTTTGGATTTTCTAATTATCTATCTATCTCAATATCTATCAGTGTTTGTTTACATCTGAATGTAAGTAGCATGATATCAGTAACTTATTTTGAAGTAGATTATTAAATCCGGCACATAACCTAACATTGTGATTATGGTGCACTTATGGTGCAGGTTAAACTTCAGGGAGATATCCAAGTACTGCAAAAGTTCCAGAGGTCGATTTAAGACCCACAGTCTGACGCATGCGCAGTAAGCTATCTAAATGTAGGGCTTCTAATCTGGCACAAATTTTTACTACAAATAATATTTTTCCCAATGGACATCACATCCATGGTATTTTTTTTTTCTTCACAAAACTGCTTAAAACTTCATTTCTACTAATTATTTTGATTTCATGTACGGTTTAACTTCAGGCAAGTACTTCCAAAGTTCCATTAAATTCTGTCCAGGAAGTTTTGCGTCATGTTGTGACAAAATCTGGCTAGACAGACTGACAGACATACCAAAAAAATGATGAGACTGGTTTCGGGTTCTTCGGTGTATGAAACCTGAAGATATGATTGAAAGAGTGAGTTCTGACCAATGTACAGGCAAATCCTTTATTTTATTTTATTATAGATGCTAGTTCGTTTTATTAGGGGTGGTCGTGCTTCCCTTATATATAAAATACTCTTGAAATGTAATTTTCGTTCTATTGCATAAACAATAAAACAGTAAATACCTTGGCATAATAATTCGTCCTCCAGACCACACATTATTAAAACATCGTGTAAGACACGCCCAGAGCGAGTGAGTGATGGGAGCCGTCACTCACTCAGTGTGTGTGTGTGTGTGTGTGTGTGTGTGTGTAATCACTATGCTTGAGGACAGTGTGGGTGGGAAGCGGTTACACACAGTTTCTCTGCGCTCTTTGGGACCTGAGCATGAGCTCTGCTGCATCTCCGCGCGCCTTCAGCTGAAATGTTGCTCCTCGTGCCTCTGCTCGCGCTCTGCTGTACCCGCGCGGCTTTCGCTCAAAACCAGTACGAAGCGGATCTTTCCGACGATGTTGCGCTTGAGGACGAGCTGATTTCAGAACTGGACTTGGGCGATGTGAGTTGCGGTTCCTTTATTTGTTTATTGGTTGTTTGTTTATTGTTTGTTTGTTTGTTTGTTTATTGTTTGTTTGTTTATTTGTTTGTTTGTCATTTTGGAGAAAACCTATGATGATGATGATGATGATGTTTCTGCTCTTTATCCCAGGCACCGCGCAGAGTCCCTCGGCAGGTGAAAAATGTTTTAAGAAAGGTGAGATTTGGTGTAGCTGGCATTATTAACGCGCACCACAGTGTGAAAATGGTTCATGCGCGATTATATAGGATTATTTGTTTTTTGTTTGTTTGTTTGTTTATTTATTTATAATAGATAGCTGATGCCATCCGATGTTTCTTTATCGCCACTACATGTACACATTGTAAACCCTAATGCTCCAAGTAATGAAACATATTGAGTATTGTTAACATAAATACTTATAATTAGTTCAAATGAATAGACCTTTTTGGTATTTATGAGTTTGTAGAAATGACACATATTCGATATTTTAAGTATCTGCAAGTACTTAAGTAACAGTAACTGTCACCTTAAAGTTCCACCAACTTAAAATCTTTCAGACTAGCGATTTTGTGTCTGACATCATGAGAGCAGTAGGGCACTGGTGGCTCAGTGGTAGGTGTTGTGCCTGACATGCGAAAGGCCCTGATTCCATTCCCAACAACTGGATGAAGTGCCTGTCCCAAGCCCAGATAAAATGGGAAGGTTGTGTCAGGAAAGGCATCTAGTGTAAAACCTGTGCCAAGCTTGTGTACGGACTGGATGGTCCACTTTGACAACCAATTGCCGGAAGCAGGCGAAAGACCAACAACAATTTCTTTGATTTGCAGCAACTAAAAAAAAAAAAAGATAATTACTATTAAACAGTATGAGTTAGGCTACTCATTAATGCAAATAAAGAATGATTAATATGAATGAGTACAACAAGCTCAAAAACTGATAGTTCTGTTTACTTAAAATTGAAAACATCATTACTCAAAAAATTTGATCTAACTGATTACCAACTTATTCGGGTTTACAGTGCACTTAAAGGCCAAGACTATAATGACATCCAGATGTGTTTGGTGAACATTACTTAAAACATGCATTAATATGGAATTGGCTTCTCATTCACAGCTCCACTATTTTGGAAAGTCAGGCCACTAATAAGATCAGGTACTGATGTTGGGTGAGGAGCTCCTACTGCTCTGGTTCATCCCAAAGCAAGCCAGTGGAGCTGTTAGTCAAACCTCAGTCAAACCTCTGTGAAGGACATTCGAATCCCACTTCCAGTCCAAACCTGGCCAACTATGTCTTCATCATGGAGCTTGCTTTGTGTACAGGGGCATGATCATGCTGGAACAGGTTTGAGGCTATAAGCCTGAAGAAAGGAAAATTTTACTGCACAAGTTTTGTGGTCTGAATTTGCTGCAACAGTTTGGGACAGAACCACAGATGTGTGTCATGGTCAGGTGTTCACCAAAGTCTGGCCATATACACAATGTGACCTGGAACATCTGGCAATCTGGAAATCTCTTTTGTGAATTTAAGTGCACTTGGCGGGTAGAATTTCTTGAGTAATGGACTTTACAAGTTGTATTAGGATCAGTTCTCCTAGTTATGAAAATGCTGTTTATTGAGTAAATTGCTGTGGCCGCTCTAAAGTTGTGGAATAATTTGCCTTTTAATATAAGGTCGACCACAAATCTGACTACTTTTACATTTTAGTTTTTTTTTGAATTCCTAGAGAAGGTTAAGTATCAGTTGTTTTCCTTTGTGTTTCTAGCCACAAACTTGTTTGTGACTGGTATCTTTTTGTTGTGTGGTTTTGTCTTGCTTTGGTTTTAATTAGTTTTTTTATTGTAAAGGACTTTGTTAACAGTTCATTATAAAATGTGCTACGTAAATAAACTTTTGATATGATTCGACTTTAGGTGTAATGAAATGAAATTAAGCAAGCTATTAGGCTTATAATAATTATGATGACTTGTATCATATCATACTTAAAGAATGACCTATAGTGCATTTTATTTTTAGTCAATAACATTTCTTCATCCTGCTTCATATCAGGTCTATAGGGGTGTTAGTACAGTACTCCTCCTCCTCCTACTATTACTACTATAACTATTACTACTAATAATATGTTTTCCAATGGACATCGCATCCATTTTATTTTCCTGCCTTGTTTTTTGTTCACAGCATAGGCTCCAAATCCACTTTATCCCTCACCAGGATAAAGCAATTACTGTGCAATAATAATAATAATAATAATAATAATAATAATAATAGCAATAATACTAACAGTAGCAGTAGTAGTAGTAGTAAATTGAAAACACATTCCTATTTTAAAGTCCATGGTTTGATAGAATGTGAACGAATTGTTTCTACAATCTTACATAAGGGCTTTCCAACATAGAGTCACCTGGGAATCATCCAGTGTCTGCCTGCCAAAAAAAAAGTAGTCAACACATTTTTACACACCAAGAGGTCATAACTGTTACTGTCACAAAGTTTAAACTCTAACTTGGAAAGTACCAGTTCTGATCAAATCAGATCTAATCAGTTGAAAAAAATGATCCTCTGTAAGAGAGTGAGACACCAAGTAGATCTTCACAACCAGGTTTTCTAGCTATTGCATTACAGAACATTATCTAACCTTATGTAACTGTATATACTGTATATACTGTTTGTTTATTTTAGGAAACTAAGCCGCACATACAGGAGTTATCTGTGTCGACCACCATCATCTCCCGCTATGCTTTCACCGCTGTGTCCTGCACCATGTTAAACAGACTCAGCGCAGCATCTGAGGCAACTTTTACGTTTCCCGTCCCGGCATCTGCCTACATCTCCAACTTTACAATGTGAGCATTACGCCATGCAGGTTTCATTATTCATTAATCCTCATACAGTGTGCAGTTTTTATAATGAAATATTTCATTCAGCACTGAAAGAGTTCATTTAAGCTGTAGCATTTAAGTCTGGGAGGATGAAGCATATTCATGCTTCCTATATTAAATCACTCCAAGATGACATAAACAGAGCTGGCCATGGAAACACCAGCACACCCGTTGTTCTTTTGGACTGTGCATTATGTCACTATATGCTCCGATCATTCGTTCACTCATAGCTATTCTTTATTTATGACAGTATATGGATATGTATATGGAAAACAGTCTGATGTCACTGTGGCTAAGTTTTAAAAAATGATAACCTGCTTTTGTGTTTTTCAGTTGTGTATTGAGTGAATGAGCTGAGCAAACATTGCAGTAAATACATTCAGTTAATACTAAAAGTGTATTAAACCTTACAAACCAAGTGTTTTCATTCATTTTTTTAAATTCAGAGAAACAGTGAATAATTCGGTTGATCAGATACCGGTCCTGATGCATCATCATCAAAACAGAGAACAGTGTATTCATATTCTCTACACATAACAGCATAAAAAGTTAGAAATTGTACAAGAATAATAAAAATAATAATAAAAATCATTCTAAGATGAGCCTCGTGTTTAAAATGCGATGAGTGATCTTTACCGCAGGTGATGAGACAGAGATGGATGCGGATGAAGCTGATTATCAAAGTGAGAACTCGTTCCTTATAGTAAAGTAAATCTTTTTTTTTTTTTTTTTAGATTTTTTTTTTTTTAGAGTTAATCTGGATGTCATTCAGTGGAGAAATAGATGTGAAAACCATCCTTAAGTTATTTTTTTGTGATTCATTGTTTTGTACATAAAATTCTGCGTAAAATGATTTTACCATACCATATTTTGCACCATATTTATCTTATCATATATTATGATTATGATTTTTGAGAGTATAACATAGACACTCTATCCTACTTTGAAACTCTGTAGACCCTCATATACCAATCTAACAAATGATGAGATTACTCACAATGCAGTCAGTATCTCTAAAACAGTTCTCTGAATAATTTCCTTTGTCAAGTTCAGTTAAAAGCCTTCATACAGTAACTTTTCCCCCCTCATGAATGAATGAGCTATTTCGGAGTTATTTCATAAGAAAGGTTACCACAGGGCCTGTGACAGTTTAGATTAGCATTAATATCACAAACAAAAACACATACACAGCCAAACTGTTTAGGGAACTGTACTTTTTTTAAGGAAAAATAGTCGTAGTCATAGTTACACTAAGTTTATTTGTGTCACCACAGGATTGTGGGAGGGAGAGTCTTCCCCAGCCAGATCAAGGCAAAAGAAAAGAAACTGAAAAAGGACAGGAAGGAGAACAACGGCGCATCAAAGAACAAAGACTCTGCAGAGGACAGGTACTGTAAGGAAATTATATGAGGAGCACATGTGTGTGTGTGTGTGTGTTATATTTGCTGTAATTACTGTAGTTTACTTTAACACTCCTTACAAGAAGTAATTTAAGTATATTTTGCAGGGGACTGTCCATAATACACTATATGCACTTCGTTAGATACTCAACTCAACTTTATTTGTTAAGCACTTTAACAGCAATGAATGCCTCAAAGTGCTTCACATAAATAATAAAATAATATAAAAAGACATAAATAAAATCACATCAAACACATCTCTAATCCAAGATATAAAATCATCTCATCTCACATCTCATGTTGGTTTAAATGGCAAAGAAAACATGAGTTTTTAGATGGGATTTGAACAGTCTCAGTGATGTGGCTATTTTTATAGCTATTTGGCTCACGAATAGTCAAGGGTAGGTCATTCCACTCCACCCCTAAGCTTGCATTTGGTTTTTAGATAGCTAGTTAGACCTTTTTGGCTCTAATCATTCAGGAGTTGTGCCTATTATTATTATTATTTATACTGCAGCACAATGTAATACTCAGTCCGAACTGGGGCGGCACGATGGCTTAGGGGTTAGCACTTGCACCTCCAGGGTCTGGGTTTGATTCCTGCCTCAGGTCTGTGTGCATAGAGTTTGCATGTTCTCCCCGTGGGTTTCCTCCAGGTACTTCGGTTTCCTCCCACAGTCCAAAAACCTGTAGATTAAGCTAATTGGCATTCCCAAATTGCCTGTAGTGTATGCCTGTCTGTATGTTTAGTGTGTGCTCTGTGATGGATTGGCGGGCCCCCCCCCCCCTTGATAGATGATGTGAGAGTAAGTACTGATTAGTCATGAGGCCTAGATTATGTAAGGAATAAATAGATAAATAAATCACAATAGGATACTGTGTTACCGCTCAAGTTAATTTAACCAGCCTAAAATGATGGCCTGTAATATCCTATATCCCATAATTATTATTTAGCATTGCTTTTATACCACAGTGATTTTTGTCAATTTTAATAATTTAAAGTTGTAAAAGTTTGTGTATAACGTTATGGAAAGTTTCCAAGACAAGTTACATCCTGCAGTCACTTATTATAGCAACTCTCTCTCTCTCTCTCTCTCTCTCTCTCTCTCTCTCGCAAAGTTCATAAGACAACCATACAGTACAGTATGCCTATTGTCATGGTACTGAGAAGGCAGAAAGAGTAAGTACAGTAAGTGAACCACAGATTAGCCATTATAACATTATGACCACTGAGAGGTGAACTGAACAACATTAATCACCAACTATATACCCATAAACCAGTGTCAGGATCATGGGCACCCAAGACTCACCCATGCCCACAAGGCTTGTCAGTTTGTATATCTACAGGGAATGGATTTTATGTTCTCACTGTGGAAACTATTGAGAAAGAAATGTGCTGACTGGAGAAAGACAGTAGAAAGATATTTAGAAATCGGAGGAAGCGTTTTCCAACCCTACAATAGAAACTCTGTTCGAACACGCCGGTACCAACCCAGCTACTGAATCATCTGTTGATCTAATGCTTCATCTTTCTTTCCATTCCCGCCCCCCCCCACATCTCGATCCCTTTTTTCCTAGTGAGGGTGAGATGGAGTTGTTTCGAATGTCCGTTAAGATCCCTGGACGAAACCGCGCCATCTTTCTTCTGACGTACGAGGAGCTGTTGCAGAGACGGCTGGGTTCTTACCAGCACGTGACGAGTGTTAGACCCATGCAGCTGGTCAGCAAACTCAGCGTGGCCGTTACCATCGTAGAGCACTCCCGCATCAAGTCCCTCGAGGTTCTCCCTTTACGCAGAAGCAGAACATCTGGCTCCAGGAACAGCAGCAAGACAGACGGTATTTCTCTCATAACTGAAATTCTCAGTATTGTGTAACATAAAATGGAGGAGTTCGCTTCTAGAATTTGATTGGCTGAGCTGTGTTTGAAGGCATTGTTTGAAGGCAAGTCCAAGATGTATGCATCTCTGTGAGTGCACACACACCTGTGACCACATCACAATAGGTGAATTCTGTATGAGTGCATCAGGTTGTAAAGAAATAAAACTATTATACTTAAGACATTGTTCTGTTCATAGAATACCATAATCATTGCCTGTTATGTTGCTTAGAAACCAAAGCTTGTTGTTAACAGAAATTTTTTTTTTGCTATTTTACTTTATGTAGTTATTATTTGATGAAAATGTGACACAAATTTTATCAAATATGTGACACAAATGCTGCCATGCTACCACACACACACACTGACCTAATTCCAACATGCCTGGCACAACAATCCATTGCCTCACGTTGTGTCGACATCATCTCACACCATGGTTTAATGCAAGTTCCATCATCCAGACACCTTCTCATCTGGGACTGTCCACACCCAAATACTGAGCATTACGTCTAAGTCTGAATTAACTGCAAGTGATTTACTCCAGCTTTCCATCTGCGCATCAAATTCTTCTTAAAAACAGTTTAATCATGCTTCACTAACGTTTAAGTATGTAATATCTGGCAACATGGTTCTACTGAATACATAACCAGAGTTTAATTCTACTTACAGTACACTCCATGTCGTTTTTCAGGTAATGTGGGTATGCCGCCTTCCACAGTTATCCGACAGAATGAGACGTTCTGCAAGATCACTTTTACCCCTAACATCGTCCAACAGGTCAGGATCGCCAACAACGGCATGCTGGGAGATTTCATAGTGCGCTATGATGTGGAGAGAGAATTGGGAATCGGTGACATTCAGGTAAACACACTCAACGGGTGAAGCATGATTTGACAATGATGATACACTGCCTGACCAAAAAGATCTAAGATTTAATTCTGTCATCTATAGCTTTGATTACAGTGATTACACAATGTGGTGGTCAGTTCATGTGTGAAAATGATGCTCCCAGAACCACTCTTTCACAATTTGAGTCGTGGAATATACCTGAGCCAAAATTCTATAGCTGTGATAACCTGATCATTCAGTACATTCAAGCCTAGACCTGATGCTCGTACAGTGGGCACTATGCATGATGGTATACAGTATATCGCTTCAAGCGCTTCCCTTCTTACCCTGCCACACTCATGACTCTGGAATAGGGTCAATCTAAACTCGATGGCCACATGACTTTTTTCCATTGCTCTAAAGTCTATCTTTATGCTTCCTAACAAATTTAAGCTTTTTTATTAGTCTCACTAACAAGTTGGTTTCTTATGGACACAACTTATTAGATCTAATTCTGTGAGTTCTCATCACATTCTGCATTTATGGAAATGCTCTCACTTTCACTATTAAACATAGCTGTGTTTTTTACTGCTGATTATTCACTTAAACACCTCACCAAGTGTTTAAGTGATCTCTGTTCATTGGTTCTTCCCCTGTCATAATTCTCCCATAAAGTTGACAATTTAACACTGTCCTTCCAGGTTTTCCAAAATTTGTCCCTTCTGTAATGACGATTTCTTTCTGGCCAGACACTAAATTTTATTAATCGTCACAGATGTCCTCCAGAAGCCAGATGATGTCATTAGTATATAGTAGGACATACCCATATACTAATATATTATTGTTCTAATTAGAAACCAGTACATATTTACTTTGACTTTCACGTTCATTGCGTTTGTTTTGTTTCATCATCGTCTATACTGCTTACTCCTGTATACCGGGTCGTGGGGGCCTGCAGCCTATCTTAGGGCATGAGGCAGGGTACACCCTGGACAGGGTGCCAATCCATCACAGGGCACACACACACATACACTGCATGTGTTTTGTATTATTTTCAAAAGAACATTTTCTATTATTAATAAAAGTAAAATAGAATCTTCCCAGAAATGTGTACAGGCTTTAACACGCAATGATTTTAAAGGACTCCTTTTTGGGATCCCACTATGTCCAAGCTTCATAGTTTTGAAATGTTCAAATCTTTCTGGAATAAAACAACCCAATAACAAAAGTAAAAGTAAAACAAATATTTAGGGGCTTAAGTGGTTCCTTACTTTGGAAATGACAGTTTTAAAAAATGAGTGAAAACAAAAATCGATAGAGGTGTCTGGTTGAAACCAGATTTTAATTTGAGTGAAACGGATGAGGTCAAAGAACTATAAAGTTTTGTAAATGGCTTTTTTTATTCAAGTAAAAAAAGGTCCAGACCACACCCACTTCTGGTTTAAATCCAAGGACAGACCCAAATACGAATATTTAAAATACTAAACAAAGAGAGACATAACTATCAATGTAGATTGTGTCATTACGGGATAACCCTGATGTGTAGATTTTAATGATGGTGCAAAAGTATATGCATTTTCTTATTCTTCTACTTGCTCTTGAACACAGTCCAGGAAGCAAATCAGTTCCTTCTTCTCCCCAGGCACACTTCCACCCACAGCTGGACTGCAGAGCTCACACACACACACACACACACACACACACACACACC
>JAOVVB010000015.1:3905256-3915617 GCA_028570985.1 Heterobranchus longifilis | reverse complement strand
AGATATACACTATATATATATATATATATATATATATATATGTTAAAAATACATATACTGTAAAAAACTACAGCTATACACTATATATATATATATATATGTTAAAAATACATATACTGTAAAAAAAACTACAGCTATACACTATATATATGTTAAAAATACATATACTGTAAAAAAAACTACAGCTATACACTATATATATCTATATCTATATCTATATATATATATATATATGTTAAAAATACATATACTGTAAAAAAAACTACAGCTATACACTATATATATATATTAAAAATACATATACTGTAAAAAAAAAACTACAGCTATACACTATATATATATATATTTTTTTATTATTATTATTTTTATTTATTTATTTATTTATTTTTTATTTAATTTTTTTTTTGCCTATTTTTTTTTTTTTTTTTCAACTATGAAAACCAGGGAAAAAAAATCAGGAATATCCTTCCAAGTTTTGATAATCTATTGACAACATGACATTCTTCTGTATAACTCCTAAAACTGTGTACTGCTACTGTTCCAAATGGCAAACTTTTAACAACCATCTTGTAATTAATAAAGCAAAAAAATATTACATACTAATGCTCCTTTTATAACACAGGCACTAAAATTAATGATAACTTTGATTCCACTTAACATATCCAAAGTAATGGATAACAATTAATTCTTACAAATCCTGATTGACAATTTTTTAAAGAACATGTTGCTGGGACAGTGGTGAGTTCATACAGTACTGCCAAAAAAAGACACTCCTAGTTCCATAGCTCTATAATCTCTATTAGCAAGAAGCATTCCACATTAATTAAAACATTCAGTTAAAGAGTAATCTCATTTTCAACCTATCTATTTATCTATCTATCTATTATATTCTATTTCATAAGAAATTCATGTGCATGTTAATTTGTTAAACCAACTCCCTGTCGATCTGACACGTCTCTACCAGTGTTTTATGCACATGCCTATATACACATTTTCCCACTCGCTTCACACATGAATATCTGTTATTATATTAGAGCAGACTGTGTATGTCCTAGCATTTGATGCATTTCTCAAAACATCTGATTACAGTTTTTTCCTCAGCTGCTTACAAGCATTTCTGGTAACAGTGTGTCAGTTCCTGAGGTTTGCATGTGTAAAAACATGTGCAAACTTGACAACACCCAGGAAAAAAAACTTGCAAGCTGATTTACTTCTGTCTTTCAAATGAGCAAGATTACACGTGTCATATGGGTTGGTGTGTTTGCCTCAATGACTATGAAGTTTGAGGCTTTTCTACTTAAATGTACAAATATACAAAGTCAAGAGTTAATGAACAATTATAACTTTGGTAGCCATAGTATCATTTAAATACACATAAAAGACAAAATTACAGCATTCATTGGATTTTAATATTGAGAAAACCAAGGTTATGTCTCAACATCTTTAAAAGATTTCATAAAATGACGACTCAAAAGCAACAAACTTGGTTTCCGAGTAGATATTCACAGCATGTTCACACCTTTGGTGCAAACTGCATTTACAGTAGGTCAAGACAGTGAAAATTTTCATTCACACATACAGTATAAACAAAACATTGACCATTTTCTGAATGTTCATACAGTATTTTTTTTGTATTTGTTATGCACTGCACTCCCTCTGAACATTTAGCTCTGCTCGACTGGTTCCACTATCTTTCAAGGTACAAGGAAGGCATGCAAGACTTTTTCTTGTTCTGGCACCTTGGTGGTGGAATGAACTTCCTGTAAATATACAAGCAGCTACGTCTCTGGCAGCTTTCACTTGATGCCTAAAGACCTTCCTGAATTACTTGAATTACCACATAAAAAAAACACCTCTACAGATTGACTTGTATCAGGATGCATTCATTTATTGATAGAGACTCTAAACCACTTCTGTAAGGGCATCTCCTAGATGCCATAAATGTAAATTTGAATGTAAATGCATTTTGCGTCTCACAGGCTTAGACATCTGGATGCATCACAGCTATCACGAACAAAGGGCACACTCAGAAATCTTATTTACATAGTGTTTTCTTACTCCACCTATTTTCGTTTCCAGTCTGGTCATCTGACAATTCCCACCTAACAGCCAGCTCTCAACAACTGAGGGCAACGGCTAAGACATTCTTATGATCCTGCAGCACAGACAAGCAATAACACTTTCAGAGGAAAGTGCTATCTGCCTTCTTCTACATTGGCTAGTGCTGTTGTGATTGACAGGGAAGAGTGAGTCTATCATCCCGGCCACCCAGACAGCATGGGCAATTCTGGCTACCTTGGCTCCTGTTGAGATATGACCATAACATCACCAAGGATTTGAATTCATGATCTCCCCGTACTAGTACCACATAGAAATTTAATCAATTCTTTACCATGCATTCATACAGTTTGACTGAATCATACCAAAATAAGTTAGTCCTTCACAGTCCTATACACACTATATTAAAGTCTAATGAATTACATATATTGTTTTCTAACAATCCTAGAAAGTCTTCTTTAAGGCTTTTTTGGAAAATCTTTTTTTTTGAGACCTAGACTTCTGGTCTTATATCTCATCATAAAGAAATGAGAAACCTACTGAAAGTTACAAATCAAACTAATGAGCAATCATATTTGAGAATTCAATATGAAGTACAATATATGGCCGGTACAGGTTTGTGATGAAAAAAAAAGAAGCGGAATTTGTCTTCTGCATTTGTTCAAGTTTTGTAAGGAAAAGGCATGTGAGGAGGCAATAGCTGAGCTTTTCAGAACTGGGTTTAACTAGTGTGTATCATACTTGTTTCATATCAAGATGTAAAACAATATGCAGTACGTCATAGATTAAGTGAAAGACAGAAGCCATTTGTTACTGTAACACCAGTACAATGTGCCAGAGTTCATCATGCTTACCTCAGGTGAAGGTGAGTGCCACATGATCTAATTTCCATTCAGATTTACATTTTTTTTTTTTCATTTGGCTGCCACTTTGAATGAAAGTCCAATGAGGACGTAGGCAATCCAAGAATCTCACTCTTCAAGGTGCTGGAGAACTAAGTACGTACCAGCTAGCCAGAAATAAGTGCCAGATAGTTGTTGGATGAGCAAAGGAAATCAAGAGTTGGATTTATGGAAAGCTCCAGCTTTAGCTTTTTAACATCATCTGTAGTCTAGATGTGATTACGACGGCAAAAATTGCTCTGAAAATTTTTTCCTCTGGACTGAGAATAAGACAGAATACCTGTTTACTGGGTTCGGATTTATATTCGAGATCTAACTACAGTTGTTGTAGAATACTGATGAATCCTTCAATAGAAGGTATATGCAAATTTACGTATAAGATTGGTACGAATTTTCATTTCAGAGGATTAAAAAATTGAAAGAGATTACAATGTACTGTGATATTGTGATATCATTGACAGTGTAGCTAAGAGATTTCTTTGAAAGCTACAAAACCTCAGAAAGTGTAAGTACCCTAATTTTTGGTGTTATTTGTCTTACAGTGTGCCAAAGTTGGCTAAGGTTGCATGCAGTAAGATCATTAATGGTAAGATGTCTCTCTTATATTAAAATGTTTGTTATTAGAGTCTACAGTCTACTTTAAATTTGCATTATACAGTACAGTATAGTTCCATAAACAGTTGCAGTCTGATGTTTACAGACAGGTAGAATGATTGTACACATACATCTTTAACAGAAGAAAACCCCAAGAATCTTGAGCACAATATTTAATTTATTTTGGGCTTTCAGATATCCACAGAGAAGCAAAAATGTACATAGAAACATTTAGGGGATTCATTTGGCAACGCTGAAATTTTCAAAATGTCTTCATTTACCAAGGCCGAGGCCTCTCTATTTCCTGTTAATAATGGTGATGTACCGCAGCTGGTAGCTTCTCTATGCAACATAAAAAGTGATTGTTAGTCAACACTCATTGGATTGACCCAAACACAGTACAATGGGAAAGCACAAGGATCTCAGAGCAGGTCTGAGATAGATGATTACACAAGTCAGGAATGTTTTCTGAAGCCAACAACTTCAGATTCCAATATCAGGTTAAACAATTGTACACAAAAACAAGTTTCTGGGAGGTGTAACTGAGAGAATATTGGTTGGGATGGTGAAAAGCAATTCTGGAACCACCAAGAGAAAGGGTGGAACACCAGTGTCACTGTCTACAGTCAAATACGTATTGAAGTTGCTCTGCAGTGTTAAAGCTGGAACTACATATTTTACTACTTTAGTCCAAGGTCATGACCTTGAAACTACTATGTTGATGACTTTGCTCTAAGACGTCAACAAGGAGACTACCAAATGGAAGGATTACACACAATGAAATCTATCATGACTTTCCTGGTGTTGCTGAAACAGTAGTCAAATTGCTAATGGAAACAAATTTTCTCTCAAATAATTTGCCATCATTTTCCAGGGAAGGTTTTAAACAGAAACATGTTTGGAGGACTATAGGTGTTACCCCCCCATGGTAGTGGTAGCATCATGCTTTGGGTCTATTTTATTACATTGAACATGGTTGATGGAATCATGAAGAAGAAAGTTCTTAGAATAGCCTCAAATTATTTACTAAACAGTTGAAGCTTGGACAGAATCGAGTGTTCTATCAGAACCATGACACCAATTATATATCGTAACTAGTTTTGGAATGGAGAAAGCTTTAAGCTTGTGGAGCTTTTTGAAAAAAAGGAAACAAAAAAAAAAAAAAAAGATTGTGGACAATGTTAAAAAGTCAGGGCCAGCTAGGAAACCAATACATTTAGCTGAGCAAATTGAACTATTCTATTCATGTCTAACACAAAAATCTGCTGAGGGAGAAACTAGCTAAGCAATAATCAATCAAATATTACTTTTTTTTTTTTTACCTGATATGTATAGTTTTGAGGTTATATAGTTTTCTGTGTTGATTTCATATTTATTTATTTATTTATTTAAAATAGTATAAAAAATATACAGTACCAATCAAAAGTTTGGACATAGCAATTCATTCAAGGGTTTTCCTTTGTTTTTACTATAAGTTCTTCTACATTGTCGAAAAATACTAAATATATCAGAAGTATAAAATATTGGGATACATTTTTGGAGTAAACAGAAAGGAAATGAAGAAAATCTGTTTTATATTTTAGATTAGACGTACAGTAAGTAGCCACTGTTTACACTGATGACAGCTTTGTCAGGTTCCCAGTCCATGGATTCATGATGTTAGCACTAAATTTGAAATCAACCATCCGAGGTTCGGCAGACCAACAACGTTTTTCTATCCATGAGCAAGGCATTTTTTTGTCTGTATAACTGCTGCTCACTGGATGGTTTTTCTTAAATGCACCATTTTGAGTAAAGGCTAAATACTGCTGTGTGTGAAACTCCCAGGAGATCAGCAGTTATAGGCTCAGCAGTTAAAGACTCAAATCAGCCTGTCTGGCACCAACAAGAGTGGGCAAGGATAGAACATCAGCAGTGACCGGAAAATGATGGCAAATCATTTGAGAGAAAATTTGTTTTCATTAGCAATTTGACTACTGTTTTGGCAATACAAGGAAAGTCATGATACATTTCAATATGTGCATTCAGTATGTGTTTCCTTCCATTTATTAGTTTCCTGGAGTTCTTATAGCAAAGTCCTTAACATAGTAATTCCAAAGTCATGACCTTGGATTAAAGTAGTAAAACATGTAGTTCCAGTTTTAACACTGCAGAGCAACTTTAATTTCTGTGGAGGTAACTCAACATTAGAGGGCAGTGTGTGATAAACACAGGAGGAAAAATTGCAGCTACCTTTCCTAAGCTGCAAACCTGGAGTTAATTTGGCAAATAAAATTTAAAAAAGGGGGGAGAGATTATTATTTAAATATATGTGTAAGTATGTGATTGTCTTATTTAGACTTTAATTGTTCATGTCATTTCCAATTTCTATTTTTGAAATTCACTTTCATCAAAGGTGTTTTGGAATGACTAAACAACCCTCTCTATGATTAGGAGGACACAATTTACAGGCAAGGACTTTGACTCTGTGTCGTGTGTGAGTGTGTGTGTGTGACAGAGAAAGAGAGAGAGTGTGTGTGTGTGCGTGTGTTTTGTGGCAACTCGTTTACAGTTCCTGGCATTTCACATGTTGACACGGTGTGAGGCCTATTTACAAACTTGCGAAACATTTTTATATCTAGAGTGGATACAGATAGAATGTGCATGGTGACGAGATTATGTAAAAGTCAAGCTTAAGTCATACAGGTTTGATTCAAGACATACAGAACACAGCTTGTTTAAATATTTAATGAACTTGCAGTGCTATAGTTGCAACGCCGACATAAGTACTATAGCATTGAATCAAATGTTAAATTAGTGAAAAAAAACATATGAACATTTTGACTGTAGCATTTAAATCTACACTAGTGCATTAACTCAGAATTTAATTAACAGCAACTTTTTGAATTTGTTGAATTTACACCTTCATGCTTAATTTAACTTGTATTTAGATTGAACTCATACATAGTTAAATAAATTTGTATTAAGACATACAGCGATGTGTGCATTTCTAACATTTTTAGCTAATGATATGTATTATGGTTGCCAAGCAGCATGTCATGCTTAAATTCATTGCATTTATTATGAATAGAGCGCAATATTTTGTTTTCACACTTTTACTCTTATCAGAACTTTTGTACTGGTTGACGCTGCACTGTTTTTCAGCTGCGTCCATTGTCTTGCAAATTGTCTTTATGTAGTTTGAGGTTCTTTTAGTATAATTTGTAGATAAGTGTACTCTCATGAAGTTTTGTGTTGTTATGTAGCACCGTGGTTGTGAAGGAGTATAAGAGAAAGTTTGTGGGAAAAAGTGACAAAGAACTTGTATAATTGTATATGGTTAAAATTATAATAAAGGCAATTTGACTCTGACTTTTTAATCCCTTACACTCCCAGCAGCAATGCAATACCTTAGCTATAGGTTTCACGGAAGTTACTGTATAACTTATAGTTATAATTAAATATTATGCTCTGAGGGGAATAATTCAAGCATAAACTGAGACTTCTAGAGGTTAAAACTGCTTTTTTAAATGTAATGTTTCCTAAATAGTTGTTGTTTTTAACTTTTAGGGTTTAATTGATCCCCTTAATGAAAGTGTTAATATGAGTTACCACTTAGTGAGCTGTTACAGACACTGGATTGAATTACAATCTAAAAATGTTAAAATGAATTAATTTTAGGAAATTAATCTTTAATGAATTTGTTGTAGTTTGGAGCCCTTTTTGATACGGAGATCCTAGATGTGATCTCACATCATAAAATGTTAAAAGTTCATATTCAGATTATGGGAACCTCAGTTTTTACAAAATACAGCAGGTGCCAGCACCTTTAAAAAAATAAGACACTTAAATCATTAAATTTAAAATAAATAAATAAATAGATATTTTGTCTTTATATTTCCTACAATGATATTATACACTTTAACTACTTGATTTGACACCACCCGTGTTTAACTTTGGGACTGTTACCGCTGTTGATAGAACCTTGAGTTCTTTAATAGGCTCTATGAAGTGAAGGGTTCTTGGCTTCATGAGTAGGTTGTAGTCTGGAAAGCGTTACACTGTTAAAAATCTACTGTTGTGGAGTTAAATAAAAGAAATGTACGGGATCCTCAGAGGGACAAATGAAGTCACGTTAAAGGTTCTGAATTGGTTCAGAACGCAGTGTTTTATAATTACAGTGTTTGGATGCACATGTGTTCAGGTCAGTAGCACAAACCTAAGTTTTTAAGTCTAAAAATAATTGAAACATAGACTAACGCTTTGCCATAAATTTGGTTTGTTGTATGAAACCACTTTAGCATGTTTTTTTTTGTGTATTTTTGTTTGTTTGTTTAACTCAAAGTCTGGCACAATGTTAGTTGTTTAAGACAATTTGTCAATAGAAGATAGTGTAAATAATAAAAAAAAACATTTTTAAAAATAATTTTTTGTTGGCAAACATAGAGTTCGCATTTTTGGCCTTGTGTTGCTTTTACATATTTATATTATGTCTATTTTACTAAAATATATATATATATATCTACACAAACTTATAAACATGGCAATTTTTATTAATGTATCATTTTATTTATTTTTTGTTCTTCTTAAATGTATTATATGAGTGGAAATTCTGGGCTTAATTTAAATATGCTGATACATGAATCATTTTTTTTTTTTTCCAGGGAGGGTCAGAGCACTGGGGATTTTTGTACTGTTCAGGGGAAACGCAGGTTTCCCTACACAGGGTAACAATGAGGACAAGGGGAAGAAGAGGATGAAGAGATGGAGGAGAAATAGGCAGAATAGGTGGTAGAGGTGGCAGGGGATAGACAATATAATAAGGAGGAAGAAGGAGGTAGGAAAGGAAAAAGGAGGAGGAAAATATTTAAGGTTATTAGGAGGTAAAAAGATTTAAGGAGTAATAGAAGGTTGAAAAGGAAGAGGAAGAAGAAAATGAGGAGAAATAAAGGTAGAGCAAGGGATGGTGGTAATAGGTGTTAGAGCAACATTTCATGAAAAAAAAAGGTAGGAAAGGAGAGGTGTATGGAGAGTATAAGAAATAGGTGGTAGATGATGAAGAAGAGGAATGTGAAGTGGAGGAGGCAGAGAAAGAAGAGGGGAAATATGGGGAAAAGGAGAAGGAATAAAAGCTGAAGGAGAAAGATGAAGAGAAAGAGGATAACTGGGGAGATGCGGAAGAGGAGGAAAAATATGTAAGTAAAGGAGGATGAAGAAAAAGAAAAGGGGAGATAGGTGGTAAAGAAAGATAGGAAAGAGGAGGAGGAATGGGAGGTAGAGAACGGAGGTGGGGAGGAAGAGGATGATAAATAGGTGGTAGGGGATGAGGAAGAGAAATTTAAAGTAGAGGAAGGGAGAAAGAGGAAGCAGAGAGGGAAGAGGAGAAATACCGGGGAAGGAGGAAGAGGAGGAGGAATAAAGCTGAAGGAGGAAGATGAAGAGAAAGGAGGAGAAATGTGGTAGATGAGGAAGAGGAGGAACAATATGTGGTAAAAGAGATGAGGGAAGGTGGAGAAAGAGAAGGAGAAATAGGTGGAAAAGGAGGATGAGAAAGTAGAGGAGGAGGAACAGAAGGTAGAGGAGGAGAAAGAGGAGGAGGGATAGGAGGTAGAGGAGAAAGAGGAGAAGGTGGAGGAGGAGAAAGAGGAGGGTGTTTTTGCTCGTGTCTATTTATAATCGACTGTTTCTTTTCTTTTTTTTTTTGGTCGTTATTTTTTCGCGAGGTCTAATGCTGGAGTTGCGGCACAGAGAAAATAATGTGAAGATTTTTGTGTAGGACATGCGCAGATGCGGGATGCCATATTGCACACACAGAGAGAGAGAGAGAGAAAGAGAGAGAGAGATTCAGCTGGAGGAGGAAAAAAGAAAGAGGGACTCGCTGAATTTCCCAGGCTCCAGAAACTTCATTAAGGTAAATAAGAAAGCGCTGATCCTCAGTAATAAACCGCGGCGTGGCTACTGTTTAATGTCCGCTTTCCACTCGCTGGATTTCCGCCTACGGACGGGCTTTTCCCCGCGATTAAACAACATTTAGTCGGCAACGAGGAGCTTTTTTCCCTCTTCTAATTCTTCCGCTTCCCTGTAGCAAATAGTAAATAAAATAAAAATAATAAATCAACCAACTAAAAGGCAGTTTAAGCATCTGAGCAGCAGTGCGGTTTGTGCTTGTTTGTGAGCGGACTGACGGGGTTTTTAACGCGAGCACTTTCGCTTCGGGGGGGAAAAAAAACGCTGAAATGTGACAGCGCACACATGATGGACTGTGTAGGCAATTACAGCCTGAAATAAACGTATAAATATATATATGGAATTGACATGATGTTTGTTTCAATCTAATGGTTTTTAGGGAATGAGTGCTGAATCCGGGTTTATTGCAGAGTTTGACCTCGTTTCGGTTTCGAAGGACGAAATGATGGTGTAAATGGCGCAAAAGTTGTTTAATAAGCAGTATAAAATGTGTCGGGGTGGAAACCTGCCCTCTGAATGTGTGTGTGTGTGTGTGTGTGTGTGAGGGAGCGAGAGAAAGCGAGAGATAAATAGATAGATAGGTAGAGAGAGAGAGAGAGAGAGAGAGAATGACTCGGGAGGGGAAAAAGCCGTCAGTCCGCGGAAACATGGCGGCTTCAGGTGGGTTAAAGTGCACACCGAACGTTTGAGGAGGGAAAAAACGAATCGGCGCAGGTGAAGCGGACACTTTCCGTTTCTTTCGCTGCTCATGAACCGACTCTAATCAATGAAACGCGAAATGAAGGCGAGGACACGCCGAGGGAGTTTTTTTCTGCTGCAATAGTTTGAAACTCTCTCTCTCTCCCTCTCTCTCTGTGACGC
>JAOVVB010000015.1:3838789-3864871 GCA_028570985.1 Heterobranchus longifilis | reverse complement strand
ATCTACTACTGAAAGTGCCAACCGGGATCATTTTGCAGTGCATTATCTTTGCATTTTGGTTTAACACCGAACACCTGCTGAATAAATGGAGTACTTGCCATAACCACCTTTAAGATCTACATTTGCTGTAATGCCGGATCTCACTCCTTTCCTGTCCTGGCTTCCCATTATCTACAATCAGACTAGTAGTTCAGAATAGAGTGAACTAATTCAGTAAACTGAATTTGATGTAGAATGCTTGTTAATTATTTTAATATTCGATTACATATACTGTAATAATATTCAATGTAAACCTGATTACTTTCACTCTTGGAATCAGCACATGTGTTCTACATGCGTGTTTGAGTCACGATGCATTCCAAGTGCGTCAAAATCTTTCAGTGAGGAAATCTTTCAGCTCATGTTACGGATCATGTTACTATTTAAAATCATTTTGAGATTGGATTCTGAAATGGCATTCTGAGAGGGATGCAGGATGGGAATTGGTCTCAACATCAAGCAGATATTCAGTGAAGATGCAGGACATGTACAGGGTTAAAAAAAAAAAATCTTTAAAAGTCTCAATTATAGCACTTGAAGAAGTCGCCTTTATTTTGTTATATGTTTGTTAGGGTGAAGTGAAATTCTTTCTTTGAATATCTCTGGGGTCGGAGAGCAAGGTCAGGGTCAGGAAGTTAAGGGCTGATTTGGGTTTGCCACACCCCTCCCCGATAGAGCCTGGCCAATCTGCTTTCTTGAGTCCCGTATACGGATGGCTGTAGCATCGCTTGGGAATCGAACTCATGGTTTCCAGATTATAGAACGAACATGTTTCTGTTGCGCCTCTCGGGAGCCCATTGAGGGACTTTTTTTCTTGGATGGAATTCATTTCAAACTAGTTAGCTACTTGCATATGAATAAAAATTTTCCACAGAGTGAATCAGAATGGATTTATTTAGATTGGTGAAAGCTTTGCATGTAAGCAAAATAGAATGGGTTTCCTCCCTACTAATCACGATTGAAATATGCAATAAATTCCTATAGCTCTCTAACCGTTGTGGCCTCACTTGCATGTTTTGTTAGTAGGTCTGTAATGACATACAGCTAAATAGCTGCCAGAGAAAAGTCATGGAAATGAGTTAGTAATACAGGGTAACAATGGCAAAGTCTAACTAATAAGGTACTGTATAGTGACTATATGTATCCAACACGTAATGACCAACAAGTCAACGTAACGAAGACGAACCTGCTGCTTGGTAGACACACTGAAAAAGATATCTGACAGCTTTAAGGGGTCAGATGGAGAGAAAAGAAATGTAAAAATCAGATCTGAAAGTGTGTGTGTGTGTGTTACAGGATCATGCTGATTTGCGTAAACACTCATTCAAAATGGGGATGAAGCTAGAGATGGTGTCACCACAAGAACCCTTCCACATCTGCCCTGTATCAGTCACTAAAGTGAGACATATACCTCTCTCTCTCTCACACACACATACACACACACACACACACATGGATACATCAGATGCTATACTTTCACACTACCAGAGACTAAACATCATATTTATCTCTATGGTTCGGTAGAAAATCCTACCTATACCTCAAACGTTCAGTCTCAACTCAAGACAATAAATCTTTCATCTAGTCCAAATTGACTTGACACACACCCTCTGTTAAAGCCATTATTTAAAAGCGGAACAGGCGATCCTTTCCTCTTGAATGAAACATGATCAGTCGTCAGACTTGTTGTGACAGCCCCAATGAGTTAAAACCATCCCTGCTAACCATTATGTCTGTGTTTCTCATGTAGGTGTATAATGAGAATTACTTCCAGATCACTGTGGACGACCTGAGCGGTGAAGCCTCGCCCTGCTCGGTGCTGTGTCACGCCGATTCTCCAGGCATCCTGCCAATCCAGTGGTGCTTGAAGAATGGCGTTGGTCTGCAAAGGCCTAGGGGTGAGTCCGTACGGCCATGTCGTCTCAGCTTAATTGCTGGTTAATGTAGAATTACATTTGGAAGTGTGAGTGTGTGTGCATTAAAACCTCTCTTGCTCAGGGTTTCAGTCTCAGGACTTTGACTGGGCAGACTATCTGAAGCACACTGGTACTGAAGCTGCCCCGGATGCCTGTTTCCCCAGTGTAAGAACCCTCTTTGACACTTACACACTCATACACACCCTTCCACCAACACCAATACTCTCTCATTTACACTAAGAAACCTACAGTATGTATAGTATATTTCATATGTTATTGTTACTTTAATTTTAAAGCACGATATAGCTTTTTTGTTCATTTTTTAATTTTATTTTAAAGTTTCTGAGTTAATTGAGTTGTTTAGAACAATATCAAACTTGAATCTATGTTCCGTTATCTATTACAGTATATAGCACCATCTAACCCACCAGTGCCGTCGTATTAACATCCCTAGCAGCAGAGGCACATGGTAGTAAAATAATGGTGTGTGTGTGTGTGTGTGTGTGGTACTTTTTTGGGTGTAGACTTTGGGGATTTTTTCCTTCAGTTCTATAAAGGTGCTTTGGGCAGTTATTTTGAAACTATAGGATTTTCCCTTTTTCAGTAGGGTATTTTCCCACAGTGTATCTATGTATAGCTCCGTTTATACACTCATCATCATCATAATCATCATCATCATCATCATATGGCACCTCTCAAAATACAATCCATCTTATACACACACATCTCACTTTGTGTCTTTGCTCTGAACACATTCTCCATGCCTGGTGATTTTCTCCGAGTGGTTTCCCAGGGAAACAGTTGTTGTGCGTGGGACTATTGTGTGTAGGTTTACTGGTTTTGAATTTGGCCAATTATACAGTAATTCTTCTAAATAAGGATTAACTGTGTTTCTCTTGTAGCTGACTCAGTACGAGAAATTAAGTCTTGCCAGAAAACGTTTTTTTTTTTTATACAATTTTCAATCCTATAATTTATTTTCAGTGTACGTCTCTGTGCAGTTAATCATAAAGGTTCGAGCAGCCTTTGAACAAACGGGGAAAATCAATACTTACTCCTCTCTTGTATGCGTGTTTTTGGATGTGGATGCTGTGTGTGTGTGTGTGCATGGGTTGTGCACCTCCTATCTGCATGTATGTCTGGTGTGTGTGTGTGTACGTGTGTAGGCGTCTCTGAGTCGGGGCTTCTGTAAGGATACGTGGTTGGAAGCCGTAAATCCACTTCAGCCAGCTGAAATCAATGTTGCACGCATCACTCAGGTTAAAGGTCGGCTCCTCTGGCTCCGCTATGAAGGTAAGAGGCTGCTCTCTGTGTGTGTATGTAAGTGTGTGTGTGTGTGTGTGTGTGTGTGTGTGTGAGAGAGAGAGATAGCGAGATTCCCTTGGCATTAACTGTTTGGGTCATTTTCATAGCAACAAGGTGAAACGAAAGTGTCTAAAATAAATATCTTGTGGTTTGTATATATGAAACACAAATGCTGATGTCAGTGATCCTCCCATTTCCTCCATCCTTTAACGACACTGCAAACCTGGAGCTTATGATCGAGGCTTTCCTGGCTCCTTTTTCCATCAGTTGATACACTATTACTACTGGCATGTTTTTGCAAAGCAGAAGGAAACCAGGGAACCCAGAGGAAACCCAAATGGACATGGAGAGAGCATGAAACACTCCAAACAAACAGCAACCTGAGCTCAGGATGAAAAAATGCCACTCTTGAGTATTTATTCATTAGCAAATCTGAAATACTAGTCATGTGCATTTGATCATTTTCTCAGCATTATCACTCAGCATAGTAAGTATTTTAAGTATATTTCTTCGCAAAGCAGGCAATAAGCCTATTTTTGGCTCTAAAAATACATTATTTGGGTTGTAGGCGCATATGTTTGAGTTCCCATGGAAAGTGTCCGAGTAACCAACCTATCCATCCATCCAGTATCTCGCATACCCACTTACAAACCCACTATTTGCTATTTGGAGACGCCAGTCAGCCTCTGTATCGTAGGAGGCAACCAGAGAACCCGGAAGAGGTCCAGCAAGCATGATGAGATAAGCTACAAACTCCACACACACAGACAGACTGGAAGTGAGATCCACCCCCTGGAGGCGTGAGAACACAGACCTAACTACTGAGCCACTGTGCCACATAGTAACCAATTATGTATACAAGTCCCTAAAATAAGCTCAAGATCATAGCTTTATTTATGGAAGGACTTTTGTTTTATCATTTAGTCCTGCACAGTCAAAAGAAATTTGAAAAATTTGAAGGAAAAAGTGCTTTTATTATATATATCCATTGTCATTGTCAAGTATTGCCGTCACTTGTCACATGGCATTAGTAAATAGATGGAGCGCTGAGTGTATCAGATTGCAAAAAAAGTGTTTTTTTTTCCTACTCTTTATTTCCTGTATTATCTGTGTGTTTTGCTTTTTATCTTTCATGTTTTTGCCACTGACTTGGAGAGCTTCTGCACAAAACAAACTCCAGTGCACCCATATTGTCTCAATGTGTGCAAATAAAATCTCTTGAAACTAGTATCTTGAAAAGTAAGAGGAGTCATAAATTATCCGCACACCAGTTATATTAAAACTTCCATTCGTCTTATCAGCGCTTTCCGATCAAGGCTACTGTCTCCCCAGTCACTGCTGTGCAGCTGTGAACGTGTTGCATCAGTGCAAACAAAAATGGATGCGATTTGCACAAAAGAAGAGCAGCCTGCAGTGATTTTTTTTATTTATTATTTATCTTGTGTACTTGGTGCCGTTATATATTGAAGACCTTGTGCGAAGTATGGAGAAAGTGTTTGTATATCTGCAAACAGAATTTGGAGCAAAACTCTAAGGAAGGTGAAAGTTTCTAAAAGAAAATCATTACTGGTGGTGAGACATGGATTCATCACTACAAGCCTGAAAGTAAACGTCAGAGTATGGAACAAAAACATCCTCAATCGCCAACCGAGAAAAAGTACAAAACTCACCCATCAGCTGGAAAATTGATGCTTACAGTTTTCTGGGATTCTCATGGGCCAGGATTGGAACATTATGAGGAAGGAAAGGTTCAACAATCAACAGTGCTCATTACAGTGAGACGAAGATTCACTTCTGATGAAGAAGTGAAGACAGCGGTGGCTCGTAGCTCAGCTTAACACATTTTCAATGACGGAATACGAAAGCTTGTTGTATAGAAACGCAATGAGGTTATGTCTAAGAATTATGTACTTGTCTTTTCTAAAAGTTGCAGATAATTTTTGACTCTTGTATATTTATGATCTAGATTTTGTATCTTCATTTAACCAATTTTAACCCTTTGTTTCTTTTCCTTGTACCAGGCCTGACCAAGCCCCTCACTGAGTGTATAGTGGATGTTGAGAGCATGGACATCTTTCCTGTGGGCTGGTGTGAAGCTAACTTTTATCCTCTAACACCTTTACGCAAAGCAGTGTGTAAGTATGAAATGAGATTGCTCTCCTCACTTCTAACCCATCTGTACAGTATGTATTTCTAACCTCTCTTTCCTTCTCGCTCCTAATCATACAAATGTTTTGTAGATTCTGTTTTTTTTCCCATTATTTTTTATTTAGCACATTTTAGTTAATATTGGCCTATATCATCATTAAACATAGATCAAATGATACTGGCCAAGACTTTAGCTAGAAGTTTACTCATCAGTAAGATAGTGCACCCTGATAAAACAGGTTTTCTTTCCCAAAGAGACCTCTGGGCACAACGTTAGATGACTTTTGACATCTTGACTGATGAGAGATACCTTTATTATGCTGGATGCTGAGAAGGCATTTGGTCAGGTCGAATAGACATATCTGTTTGTGGTTTTAGAAAAAAGTAAGAATGGTGATAAGTTTATATCTTACATTAAATTAATGTAGAGTAGTCCAAGGGCTAGAGTACATACAAATCTTTCTGCTCAGTTCAAGCTCAATAGGGTTACGAGACAGGGTTGTGCACTTAGCCATTTATTATTCGTTTTAGTTATGGTGCCACTAGGAGACTATTAGATCACAGAATATACTAAAAACAAGGTTTCTTTGTGCGCAGATGACATGTTGTTGTATTCAACACACACAGCCACTGATCTCAATCCCATTAATGTTGATTATAATTAACTTATTTGGCAACTTCTCTGCCTGTTCCAGTAAAGATAATGAGTGGTTTAAGTATTTTTTCCCCTGAATTTAAAGCTAACCGTACCTCTTTATTTAACAAACTCCAAAGGGAATATCCAATATTGAAGACGCTTGCTATTTCAGTTGCTTTATCTTTTCCAAAATATACCTATATATCTAACCAAATACCTTTTTAAAAAGCTGGATTTAATTATTATTACCTTTATGTGGAATTATAAATCCCATAGAATGAAAAGGACCACCTTTACAACGAGAAAATTATAAGAGGACTCATTTTACTAGGCAGCATTTATCTGTTCTGTTACATTGTAGCTGGATGACATATTGGAACTCTCTGGGTGGCTTGGGATGGAATGGGAGAACTGCCTGCCCTGTGCTATTGGTGCTGTTTCTTTGTTTCCCATTTCACTCAGCAAAACAAGTTATGATCACAATACTGTTATCTATAACACTGTACGGTTTGGAATCTAAAAGGGAAGCTTGAAACTTAGAGCAGTATCCTTTTACTACCCACTAACCCTTCTTTTGTCCCTTCCCTTGTCAATGGAGACATAATATTGGAGATTTGGATGTACTGTAGACGGAACATTTGCATCTTTTCTTCAGCTCCAAGAGAGATGTGGTGTGCCAAGTAGTCACTTTTTTTAGATACCTTCAGATTAGAAATCAGGACTTCTAGATAAACTAGATGGATGTTTAAAAGTGTCAGCTATATGGTGCATTGCAAGATGCGCATCAACCAAGTGCAGTTATTATAAAGGCAGCTTGGAATAAAGAACTTGACCGTCAGATACCTCAGAATATTTGTGAAAGTCTAGACTACATAAGAGGATTTGGAGTTCAACATAGATTACATTGTTCAACGGTAAGATATTTCCAGTGGTGTCTCTACTTATGTGTCCAAGTCTGACTCAGTAGGAGTGACTTTACTTCATAATTATGCCTTAGGTCATAAAATACAGGAGTATGGAACTATTTGATTGTCTTTTAAAAGAATCTGAGGAAATTTCAGGTGCCACAGCGGCGTCTCTTAGCATATCATCTTATTACAGCAAGTCTTTGAGACAAAAGAATTTTTATGACTAAAGCTCTCGATGACAGAATAGACCAATACAATTTATTTGGAATGAATTTCATTAATTTTGAAGAAAATGAAACCTCTAGATTCTCAACTTAAAAGGATAGATGACATCAGCTATGTAAATGAGAAGATACTCATGGGGAAATAGGGTAGGGGAGTTTGGGGAACATTTAGTGAGAGGAAATTATTATTATTATTATTATTAATAATAATAATAATAATAACTAATTGCTTGTTTTTTCTTCCTACAATCTGTTAAGTATTTGTATACCTGGGACTAGTATTTTTTTTGTTGTTTGTGGAATTATATTTTAAAATGAACATGTGTATCTCATGTTATTTGTTGAAAAAAAAAAAATTAATTAAGTTGAAACTTGATTCCATAAATTCTTTCCACGTTTTCACAATAAAAAAATATTTCCAGCAGTTTGCATAAGTATTAATTGTTTCTATGAAAGCTCTAAATTAGTTGTGTTGCAACAAGATGTTGCAAAATATTTACTTGTGTGCAATTAAAGTGTAAAATGATCTCATTATAAATACCCCTCCAAAAACAAGTGCGCTATCAACATAGGTCCAAGACACATATTATGGGAAAATATCTTATGTACACTTCATGTAGAGCATCGTTAACTTCATTATTAAAAACACAGTAGGAGGAATATGGTTCATCCTAGAGGAAAAAACAACCAATCAACATGAGAGACAAACAAATAATGAAATATTACATGGAAAAATGTTGTCCCAGAGAAGTCCAGTTTAGTACCAGGTTATAACACTACATAACATGGAAAACTCCAAGTGGGTGAATATGTACAGTATGCATTTTAAGTAGTCTATTTTAGTGTGTACATAATAGATTTTGTGTCACATTCTTTAGGTCAGTCTCAAAAGAAGATCGCTGTGGTGCAGCCGGAGAAACAGTAAGTTAACTGGAAAGTTCAGACTCTCTGCTTACACTTGGATCCAAATATTTTATACACACTCTTCCACTTCTCCCTACCCTTACAAAATTAATGGCGCTGAGACATTAGCGTTTTAATCCTCCGTGCGTCTGCCCTCGTATAACAGAGTCATCCCAGTCTCAACACTGTTCTGTTTCATTTCCTCTCTGTGTTACGGCCCCTAAACTTGCTTACAGCAGGAGACATGAGCGCTCTGCTTTCAATCGAAAATACAGACGCAGTCAGAAATGTTTAACTGGTTTCATACAACATTTAACATCTTCAGTATGCTGATGTCAGGCAGCTTTATGGATGCCTGTGAATATACAGTATAAAGCTGTAAATTACTTAACACAAGTGGTGTTCAAGTCGGATTGGGACGTACAGTATAGTGAATTTTGCGAATGCAGGCGATTGACATTTAACTGAACCGATTGCGACTCTTTGCTGCAGCAAAACATTTAAATGATACAAACATTTTAAAAAAGGCTGTACGTACATGTACACATTCAGCCGAGGCGACTTGGAGCCACACCATAAATATCACTTGCACATTACAGGATACCAGCTAGGAGATATTGTCCCATCCCCTGTACAGGCCTGACCTCAATTCAAGCCATTTCCATGTGTCTGGGCCAGTAAAGGAGTTTCTTTACTCCAGTAGAGATGAAGCAGGTAATCCGATCATGGCTCAGGTGTACTGTGTAAACTTTCTACCTTGATGGTATCCAAGCACTAGGGAAACACTATGATTAGTGCACTAGTGTAGCAGGGGATTACTTATATAGAGAAATAAAGGGAGTTTGACTTGAACACCAATTGTAATAAAAGTTGGCTAATGATCATATTGTGTGTTTTGCAGATTGACTCCTCCACCCAAAGAAAACATCTCTTTAAACCATTGCCAGTCTGTCGCCATGGACACAGGTTATTTCTTATTTCTTATTTCAGAATCAGTTCCATGCAGAACATTCACTGCATTATGTAGAATTAAAAAAAAAATGCCTATAGGTTTATCCCGGCTTGAGCAGATGAATGCTGAACAGGAAATCATTTGGCATCCAACCTATCTACATGTGTTGGTGGAGCTTAAAATAAAAACAATTCCTTGCACAAAGACCATTGATGATGGTGTCTCGACAGGCCCGTCTCAGTCGCGTGAGTGGCCCAGGGCGATATTTGTCTTGCGGGCTTCAGGCTTAGGGAATGTGGCTTGTGTGGGGTGTGCGCATGCAAATAAGTTTGGAACTGAATATAACCAGCGTGTGAACGACGGCATAGCAAATTAAGCACCACGCACCATTCAGAGGTGTCTCAGCCGACTGCTGCGTTCACACTGATTAAACAGAGAAAACACTGGGATAAATTTAAATACTGGAGGTGAAATCAGATCCTTTTTTTTCAGTAGAGAAAATTTAGCTTTTTTTTAATTATTTGTAAAATGTAAGAACACTTCAATTAAGGATACGTTGCCCATTGTTTTTTAGTTGAATATAAACAACATTTAACTTGTTCAATGTATATATGAAATCTTTAAATTAAATGTTCATTACTAAGTTGTTAAAGTTTTTACCTTTTTGAGGATATGGACATGGGATTTTTTTTTTTTTAGGTACTGTTTAGAGGAAAAATATACTGACCTTTTTGGATGAAATGGAAATGTAGTAGTAGTAGTAATAAAAATAATAATAATATTATTATAGCAGATTTTTTTTATCTTTGATTGAAAATATTTTTTTTATTATTATTGTGTTTCAATATGAGTTTTCATATAGAGATTATTATTTGGCCTGTTATTTTATCAGAGAGAGTGCGTTTCATCACTGCAGAGGTGGATTTTTTTTGGTATGATTTGGCAACCCCTAAGCACAAAGTGGATATGTATGCAGTATTATGTGATACATATTGCTATGTAGGAAATTAATTGAAAAATGTTAAATATTCCGCCTTGTCAGTGAACTATGAGGGCAAAAAAACAAACAAAAAGGCAAAAACAAAATAATAATTCATTACTCATCTTTGGGGTGAAATATTCAATTAATTGTGATATTGATGTGAGCTGTATACAGCACTATTGCTCCGTTAAAGTTTGAGTGAAGAATTTTATATTGCAATTGCATGCATTTAATAAAAGAAATGAAGGGTATAGAGATATGTTAATATGAACAAATGTATCTTTCTTAGATTTTTATCATAATTCTATATTATAGTTTAAACCCTTAAAATCCATTACAATCAAATGATCAAATAAAATAAACTTCATATACAGCAGCCGGCAAATGATTTCTGAAATCAGTGTTTTTTTTATTTTCTGTAATCATTCCTACATGCATTGACAGATCTTTTAGGTTACAAATGCCACTTCCTGCTACCAGAAGCAACAACAAAAAAAATCCCTCTCTATTTAAAGTGTACACACCTCTCTTGTCGTTTGTCATAGTTTATTTGACAAGTGACACATTCCTCCTTTTTTTTTTTTTGTGAGTCACACAGTGAGTAACATGCACACTAATGATCTGCATTGACTAAATTAATCTGTGCAAATGAATGCTTTATAAGAGCTCTCAGTATGTTTTTGCATGTTTTTTTAATTATTTTTTTTTTTTTCTAACTGCAGATTTTTTTATCTGCTAGATCAGTTTCACATGCAGTCTCTTGCTATAATTTTAGCCGATGCTCAATGTGTCACCCTGATCGGGCACCTCTTTCCGCTCACCTTTTGAGACAACCATGCTTGTCTTGATTTTTTTCACTTTGCAAAACAATTCATTTTATTACTTCTTCTATAAGAGTGCTTGCTCATTAATTACTGATCTGTGGGTTTTTTAAATGCAAAAACATTTATTTTTCAATTTCTAGATAAGATCCGGATCCTTTTCTGCAAATGTAATGTGTGTGTGTAATTTGTTTACCACAGTTTCTGTAAATGGAAAGTACTGCTGCTCTCAGATCTTCGTGAATCATCGCTGTTTTTCTGGGCCATACCTCAACAAGGGAAGAATCGCTGAGTTACCACAAGCTGTGGGCCCTGGCAAGTGCACACTCGTCCTTAAGGAGGTAGAGTGGCAGTCCCTGGAGTACTGTGTGTGAGATAAGAGTCTACAGTAGGGAGACAGAGCAAGCGAGAGAGTCTGTGTTGCTGATGGCTGTGTGAGAGTGAGATGGAGACTGAGAGAGTGTGAAACTGGCAGAGAGAGGGAAGAAAGAGAGATAAATAAAGATATACGGTATGTCATGATGTGAGCAGTCTGAAATGCTGATTCCATTTTCTTGCTGTGTGTGTGTGTGTGTGTGTGTGTGTGTGTGTGTGTTTTTTAGGTACTGACAATGTTGATAAACTCCGCCTATAAGCCTAGCCGTGTTCTCAGAGAACTACAGTTGGTGGTCGATCCACAGTGGAACTGTCTTGAGGAAACCTTGAAAGCCAAGTACGTACATAGATGCGCACATACACACACATGCAATGCATGCAGTCAGTTCCTTTAATATTTAAGCATTAACCAAGTTTTTGTTATTTTTTTTATAATGTTTTTTTTTTTTTTATACTAGCACATGATTAATCTATATATTTTACCAAAAGACCAAGTTTGACTCCAATGGCTTCCCACAATCGCAGAGCAGTTACTCGGCTATGGTGATGGTTGGCGAAACATCACCAGGTGTACTGAATATTATTATTATTTTTTTTATGAAAAGCTTCTAGATAAAAGTTTGGTTAAAACCAAAGCTGCGTGCTTGAGCTACCTTCAAGTGGAACAATTTTTTACATCAATACATAAAATCTAAGATTTTTCTAAGCTAAGGCTCCAGGTTGCTGATTTTTGGATCCGAGGTTCCGTGCCGTCGGTGGGTTGCCACACCCCATACTATACCACCCAGCCACTGTATGCTGTGCCGGTCCCATTCGAGAGATTTTAATTCATGCAATAATCTGTTTTCTCATTTGTCTTGCATTTCTTTATTCTAACATTGCACATTTATAATACAGGCAAATCTGAGTAGTTTTTTTTTATTGACTGTGATTAACTGTGATTACTGTATGACTGTGGTCGATTGACAGCACTAGTTATTTTATGAACAGCTGTCTACCATAGTACAGTATATAGGGGTTTACAATAAATAATTAATAAAGCACAGATTTGCAGCTTTAATTTTAGGGTTTTTACACAAATTGGGTGAAAAGGTCTAGGATTAAACGAGAAAGCAAATGCAAAAAATGGAGCAAATGAGAGAAGACTTGTTTATCTTATGATGAGGAAAAAAAACATTCACAACAACTGGCCAGATCATGAACACGTTCCAGGAGATAGTGGAATCTGTGTCAGAGTCACCACTCAAGAGAAGACTTCACCAGAGTAAACACAGGAGGTATACCACAAGAGGCAAGACCCAGTAGAGTGCGATCCACCTCTGTTAAAAATGCCCTAGTTAGCTGAAATGGCACAAACCCACTACACTGTCACATTCGCATGTGTATGTTGAAAATCAGAATTTTGAATGTATGTTGAATTTCTCATTGTGCACTCTGCAGCTTGTCTTATCTGATCTGTACAGATCTTGCCATTTCACCTATTTTTGTAAATGTTCAATAGTTGAGAAAATCACCCCTTAAATTAAAAAGTTGAAAAAAAAAATCAATTTCAGTTTTTTTTTTTTTTTTCTTTTCAGTTATTCAGTGTTAAGGACCACACAGTTCATTGGCATGACATAGCAGTATGCTACAGACAGAACAAGACAGAGCAATATACTTATTTAAACATGACACTTGGTCCCTGTGTGTGATAAATTTGAGAGTATAAACCCAGAATTCCTAATGAACCGAGTCATTTGCATAACCAGAAAGCCAATTTGCATACTCATGCATGCACATATTTAATAGACTTGAGCAACACAAAATTTTCCAAACAGCCTTTTTTTTTTTTTTTTTTTTTACATCTGGCTTCATTTGCATACTGGGGACACACATTGAATTAGTGGCTTTGTGTGTTTTTGCAGGTATAAAGGAAAGACTTATCGCGCAAGCCTAAGAATTGTATGTTTAGCCGAGCAGGTGGCAGATTTCTGCCGCAGAGTGTGCGTGAGACTGCAGTGCTGCCCGAACCTGTTCGGCCCCACGCTCGTCTCGGAGACGTGTCCGGAAAACTGCTCCATACACACCAAGACCAAGTACAGTAAGTGTCTAAGTGTTACCAGGAAGAGGGAGGAGGGAAAAGACAAGGCGAATCTTCGGTATTAAGAGAAGGCTGGAAGGAGATGTGTATTCAGAGTCAGAAAGGTGATATCTTAGGAGACAGATATATTAGGAAAGACCGAAATATAGACAAGATATATGAGGAGAGGAAAGCAGAGGCGTTCACTAGGACAGATGGGGGGGGGGGATGAACAAGATGGAGACGGATATAGAGAGAGACAAATATATACCATATATATACAGTATATTGTAGACGCAGTATTATTCAGGACAAGAAAAATACTGTACTCAACAACCATGTTCCTCTTAACAGTCAATTAAAGTGTTAAAGTGTAAAAGTGAATAAGGCATTTAATTTACTAAAAGGTCCTCTGTCCTGAAGACTTAATCATTAGTCATAAAAAAGCTATAGCTTTACCCTTTAATTTACATTTTCTACATGCTGTACGAAATCCCTCACAAAACATCAAAATAAATGTTTCATTATGGGAAACGCAACCATATCAGGACCTGCGAATTACTTAATCAAGGAATAACAGGGGAATCGGTAGGCTTCTCCTCATCATGTGGAAGGTCTGGATGGATTCCCGGCCAATCCCCCACAGCCTGCCGTAAGACGATGGGCGTACAACATTTAAGTTAGGAATAGCGCACTTCTGCCAATGTGGTTCTAGGAAAATAATCCACACAACAGGGATTCTGTTACCAACCTCACGTGGATCATGTTATTCTGCTTAAATTACAGTGATTTCCCAATCAGTCCAATGTTTCACTTATTAATAAAAGCCATATTGCTTATTTTACTGGTTTATAGTTAGATTTAATGCTGTTGATGTTTTCAAAGACAAGTTAGTTCCTGTAACTGCTTACATTATCGCCATCATAAAGAGTCATTTCCTCTCTCTCTCTCTCTCTCTCTCTCTCTCTCTCACTCTCTCTCTCTCAAAAAATCCTGCTTGTCATTTTCCAAGTAAACAGAAAGCATAAACTCATCTGTCCTACAGTAAGTACTTTTCCACATTGGGAAACTTTGCAAATCACCATGTATGTTACAAAGTGCTGACAATCATGTCCCCTTCCATGAATTTTAAATAATTATCTCCTAACAGAAAAATGTCACCACATCAACACTTACAGAGAGAGAGAGAGAGAGCGAGAGAGAGATGTTAACTTGCATTATATAATTTTACATTCAAATTAAGAATGACATGGTTATACAGCCGTCCCATGATTTTCTTCCCACGCGCGCACACACACATTCTGACATCTATTGTGCCAGATGTTTTGATTACCATTGTCTGTGTTTTGTAGCACATTACTATGGAAAGAAGAGAAAAGTGGGCCGTCCCAGTCTGGGAGTGTGCACTCAGGAGGGCGACATGGCCAAACCCGCTCGCCGCAGAAAGAAACGCAAAGCCGTCTTTGTCCAAAAGAAACGTCGCACTACTGTTACAGGATACCACGCCATGGAGTCAGCTCAGGTCGCACATCCATACACACATATAGTATTATGTTCACCACTTTGGCATGGTTTGCTTATTAATTGATGGCTTTAACAGTTTTTAAGTTGAAGTTTTCTCATGTCTAAAGTCCCCATACCTTTCTTTTATGTAAATTTTCATCATAGGTTGATTTAGACATTCCCACATGCATAATATTTGCATGTTTGTGGGATTCGTTTTTTTTATTAATCACATAAGATGTTTTATCCCAATATGATAAAAAGTAAACTGCTCAATCTGGCAACTCAGCTTTTACAGTGTCATTTCCCAGATGATTGTGACCATAGGCCTTGTGCAGCTGTGTCATATTTCCACGTGATTTTTGTTATTTCAATCGTACTCACACCTCTACAGTCGTCAATCATGCCTAGTACTTGTGCCAAGTTCCAGGGAATGGCGCTATGTAAAAGCTATAAATCATCCAGCGGCTTCAAACGACATGTCAAACATTTAAATTTTAATGAAATACACGCGTAACGTGCCAGAGTCACTCCACTGTCCTGTATCGAACTGTAGGAATAGATAATGAAGTGAAATATAATTTTTAGTCCATGCTCACCGAGGACCAGTGACCGACAGCTGTATGCTAAATGTGTGTGTATATTTCAATTTAACTGACTCCAAGACATTTAATTAATTCTGACTCAAAAGAATAACCCTCTGGCTTCCAAGCTGTTACGCGCACTAAATAGCCGACGGCTGATAGAATTTTATTATGCTTATTTCGGGATTTTCTGCTGCTCTTCTGTTCACTATGTTGCGAAAATAACCACATGTAAAATATGAAATGTCTTGAGGTTTGTTTTTACATATAGATTTGAATTACATCTGATTAAATGCTTGCTGCTGGACTTCCCTTCAGCCGTTGCATATAACATTAATGCTCCTTCTCAATGCTCTCTTGCTCATTATGTGCATCATGCAAATCCAGAAGTGTACCGTCGGGGCTTTTTCTGTTCATTTCAGTTTTAAAAAGGTGGAAAAAGCTCATACATTCACAAAAAGATACAGGGAATACATTTCTTTAAAAATCTGTTTCCAATCTTTAAAGATTTGCATGAAGGTTTTTATATTTAATATTTAGGGAAATAAATATGACCCCGCAGTTCACCCGACATAAAGTCTCAAGCATGGTCAATTTTAAAGGCCTTGATGATCATATCTTGCTTGCCCTAGACTACCAATGGGACCGGATCAACAAAGCGGCGTCAATAATTAAGTCACTCGCACAATCTCTATACGTACTACTTTCTAATTTATCTGTAAATGTAACCTGTCATGTCATGTCAAGTCAGGAATTAAGTCACACAGGTTAGTTTTGCGTTATTGGCAATACAGCGCAGTAGGTGAAATGTATCAGGTTTTTAAATTCAACAAAAATCAGTTGATAACTACCTTATGTTCAACACAATTGAGAGATTTTAATCCCAAACATTGTTTTAAAGAACTTTAAAAGACCTTGTCCAAGCTGGCTACTCCAGTTATATGAAACCATGGATTTTTCTCTATAAAACCGAGCTGCTGGTAAAGAAGCCTTTTTCTTACAATGTCATGAAGTCCTCATTTAAATATTCTTAAACTAGGATTTCAGCAGTTTTTGAACCAGGAATCTGAAAATATGCTCAGATCACCTGATTTGATGTGACTGATTAGAAATGTTACTTAATGCAGTTTAGATTTGTTCCACTGTGAAAGTCATTCATAAACACTGCTAGGGCTGACTTACAGTAGTATGATTTCCTGATCAATGTTTTTTGTGTTTTTTGAATAAGCACATTCAGGCATGAAGCTCACCGCTTAAATTGCAGGGAGATTTATAGGAAGATTGTGCATGTCCGAAAGCAGTTCAGGACCAACTCTTTTTATTACTTTACTACTAGATAAGAAATATTACTTATTTCTTTTGGTGTACTGTTCACCGATTTTTCTTTTCAATACATTAACCTGAGCATACTCCATTTTAAGCTTTATCTAATTAAAATATAATTTTAATTCCTTTTTTATGTTCATTAAGAGATCATCAAATCTAGTGCACATTATCCTAACCTATTTAAATGAACAATCATGTTACAGTATATAAATAAATGGATTTAAGTTTTTAGGCAGCCCTGTTGCCCTGTTGCCTGTCACAATTCAATTGACAGAATTAAGATGCATACAAGTTCTATTCTTTTTAATTATTGTTTGATTTATTAGTTGATCTTTAAACCCAATTGTTTGAATATGTTGTAAAGCATTATGTGACCGTGAACTGTAATCTGTTATTAGTCTTTGCTAATGATTGCAAACGATGATATTATTGTAGCAGTGCAATCCTAATCTCTTAGCGCTGTTAATATTGTGCCGTCCTACAGTAATTGTATAAATATAAATATAAAATAGTAATAAAAATAATAAATAAATATAAATAATATAAAAGAGCTTAGTATTTTCTGCATACACTGACAGTGAATATTAGCAGAATATAAGTGAACATCATAAGCTTTTCATAAAATCTAGAATAGAATCTGGAATTTAGCTAGATTTATGTTATGACACGAAGGTATATTCCAAACGAACCATGATTCTCAAAGAAAAAGAATTCTTCTTGAAATTTATTAAACAGTAACAGGAATTATCAGTGCATATAACGCAGAATGTGCCCCCCTCTTCCTCAGCAGGACAGTGATGATTTTGATTATTTCGATGACGAGGAAGAGGAGGAGTCGAACAGCGGGGAAAGCTCCAGCTTGGAGCTGCGCGAAGAGGCTCCTCTGCGCTTCTCTACGCGGCGAGGCCGACCCTGCAGGTCTCTCACTCTGCCTGGGACCGGGGCATCGACAGAGCAGCCATCACTGCGCAGATCCACACGCTCGCTCTCTTACACACACAACCCGGCACCCAAGCACACACAGCCGAAGGTGAGGCAACACGTTTAATCCATATGCAAACACAAGGTCTCATTCATCAGTCTGGGTGCCGAGTAATTTATCAGATGATATCAATTACATTGTCATTTCTTGTTGTTAGTTTAGAGAACATTGCATTTGTGTAATAATAAATAAATGCTAAATAATAAATAAATATTGTAAAATAAATGCTAAGTAATAAATAAGTATTATAAAATAAATGCTATTTTATATAATATTGATTTATCATCTGATAAAAGAAAGAAATTCATAAATTAAGAAGGAGCCAGCATTCAAAACTAACGGCACCCGATAAAAGTGACTATGCTAGCCGACATCCAGCAGGACCGAGTGTACGTCATGCTCACGTTGAGATGATGAGACTTTTTGTGTATGCGTTTGTGTAGACGGCGCGTACAGAGGAGGAGGAGAGTCGCCTGGTTCTAGAGAAGAATCCTCTCGAGTGGAGCGTATCGGACGTGGTCAACTTTATCCTGTCTACAGATTGTGCCTCGTTGGCCAAGATTTTTCAAGAGCAGGTAGACACACACACACAAACAGGCCAGGATTTATCCTCATATCATATCCGGCACAACTTGGACACCTAATAAGTACCCAGTGCATACTCATATTCTCTCTGTCTCTCTCTCTCTCTCTCTTTTTCACGCTCTCTCTGCAGGACATTGATGGTCAGGCCTTGTTGTTGCTGACCCTCCCGACCGTCCAGGAGTGTATGGATCTTAAACTCGGCCCTGCTATCAAACTCTGTCACCAGATCGAGCGCGTTAAAGTGGCCTTCTACTCCCAGTATGCGAATTAAAGCTAAGACAGACTTACATCAGTTTCTCTCAGTGGATAAGTGCGCTTGATACACACTGCTCAGGGGCTCTCACACCATCAGAACAACATCTACAGAACTGGACATCTGCTGCAAAGGTGAAATCACGAGGCTTTCCTGAAGAACGTCTGCTCAAGTATGCCTTCTAAACCCCTCTGCCGTTTATGATGAATGGATTTAATCTCAGGATGAAATAGAAGACGGGGGGGGACAGCTCGTGAAGACGTATAGAGTGAAGTTACGGAAAGCCGTCTGATGTTCTTCGTGTGTATGTCTGAGGTTACTGAAGCAGATTTTTTGGAAGGATTATTCTCAATACCAAAAAATGAGACGGACGGACTTGCATTGTTACAGAGTTACCTTCATCTTAACATCAAGGATCAGTTCTCATGTGCTGTGTTGCTTCCATTTGGTTCTGGCTTCCCGAAGCAGTTAAACAAACCTTGACATGACTGCATGTCCTATACTAGGATTTGGTTTCTTGGATCGATACATATTTAAAAACAAAAAAAGGCACTGAACAAAAAAAAAAAAACAACCTACACTGAATTCAAGCAATCATACTGTACATTGGTTAGTATTGAACTGAATTAATTATAAGTACATAATTACAAAACAGCTGATGTGGAAAAGAATTAAATAAACTAGCAGGATGCCTCAGATACTCAAAAATGATTTTTCTCTGCGTCATCACCAATTAAGGCAGATTGTGAAGAAATATGTCCTCGTATCGATCTGAGGAACAAAATCCGCTCATGACGTTTTAATAGCAGATTTAGATTATTGAATTGTTGCCTTTTTTTTAACACATTGTTTTGTGTGCAAACCCGAGATTTAGATCTTCACCTCTAGTGTAAATGGACCAGTCATGCAAGCTCATGATGCATGCTACTGAAACGTCAATACATCTGGAGGATTAAAAGTTCTGTCCACTAGGGGGCAAGTGAGAGTCAAAGCATACCTCACCAGCTACTTACTTCTTATTCTGAACAACAAGATGAACAGAGTTGAATGGCAGCACCATGATAGGTGGTACTCTACTGTATATCCAGCTGTTAAACCTAGTCTAATAGGATGCAACATTTCACATTGGTATGTTAAATTTATTTTAACACTTGCACAATAAGAATGCAAAATATGTGTAGCATAAGTACATGCACATATAACAGCCTAATGCCATCACAGGATTTCAATGTTAGTCGGTTTCACTAACCCGAACCTCATCCTAAGCTGATTCATCGCGCGTCTGCCATCACCATATTCTGACGAATTACAAAACTTTCGATACATTCATAGATGTTAGTCATGATCAGTGAATAACTGGTATTTGGGAAGCACCCAGCTGTTTAACCATTCTTCCATCCTTCAGTAGAGGAACTGACCTTGCAATGAAACATGACTTAAAGCAGTAGAGAAGAACAAACAAGAACACATATGGAGAAACACCCATGTTCGTGTTAAAGAACTGTGAGTAACCACCAGATCGGTCTGAATTTCCCTTCGGAGACCAAAAGATATATTTATACAAGTGTAATTAGATTTAAACAATCAGTGTATAAAATGAATAATATATTTGAGATATTTATTTTGGCCTGACAAACAGGTGCTCTGTTTTTTTTTTTTTTCCTTTCTTTCTTTTTTTTCTTTTTTTTTCTTTATTTTTTATTTTTTTTAAAAAGGGACAATACAGCTTCCCTGGTTCCTTATTTCCACCAATTTGTAAAAACACAAAAAAACAAAAAAAAACAAAAAAACACTGGATACTGTATGGAAATGTTTCATCAGCTATGCAAGAACAAGACCTTTCTTTTGGTAATTTTCTACTTTGCTCTATGACCTAATGCTTCCTTTGCGAATTTTGTACATAGGTTGTGTACTGATTTTATTACCTAATAGTAAAATCTAGTTTTAATACAACATTGTGATGCACTGAAAAAAAATGAGCTGGGAGTTTCCCTTTTGTAATGTTATTGTTGGTGTTGTTATTATTATTATTATTATTACACCAGAAATGTATCCTTCTCACCAAGGTGAAAAAGGTGATAGAAAGTATAACCATATGATGAGGACAATGCAAAGGCAGAGAAATCTAACCAAAATCCTGTGACTATTTATACAGCGCACTAAAATTAAACAATTGTCGAACAATGCTGTAAATCACCCATTGCCCATAAAAGAGTGAAGAACTTTTCAGAATGTCCTGGAGTGTTTTTATTCATTTTAATAATCTCATCATGGAATTTGTTGTAATTTATTTAGCATATGTTTTGTTTAATGTAACTATACTGTACCTTTAAGGATAGTATTCAGCTTTAATAAAAATGCACAATGTTTGCAAAAAACAACAAACAAACAAACAAAAAGATAATTGGATTATAGATTGTTCTGGGGGAGAAAGTTCATTACATGGAAGATCACATGCAAATGTTTTTTACCCAAATAATAGACAGGATGAACATGCTTCCTGTTAAGATGAGGAAATGAGGCGAAAAACAAATTTTATGAGAGATATGAGGTTTTCATGTAATAAAAATACGCAACATGATATAAAAAAAAAATGCAGTCAGCTTTTATTTACACACTAACTTACCTAAAGCTTGATTCTGTCCAGAGATGAATAACCAAATGAGTAAAAGCTGGCCTTATATATTTTATAAGAAAAGTTTTTTAATTATGTACATGACATCATGTAAGTTTATTCATGCATTATAGATTGAAGAAAAAAATGTAACCAGCAGAGGAAATGACATAAAACAAGCTTCCAAAGAATTACTTTCAAGAGTTATTTCAAGATAATACAGCTGATACTTCTGTCACACTGAGTCATAAAGAAACAAATTCTGTCATGGTGGAAATTCAGCAGAATTTACTGACAGCGGCGAGTGCAGTGATCTAGCCCCTGTGACTGATAATTGATTGTCAGAAGGTCCTTGAATTGAAAGTGGGTTTCCCAACCCTGTAGACCTTTTTGCAGAAAAGCCCAGCACAATATGGCAAAAAAGATAAACAAATGTACCATTTAAACATTCCCTGAATACAGTACGTGCCTGCTCACGATACAGGCTGGATCATGACACATTTCTTCTCCTCTTGAGGAAGAAGAAGCTACTTGCCCTTCACTGGAAGTGACGGAACTGACAGAGAAGTATAAAGAGCAATTGCTAGGATCTAGCTCACATGGAAAAGTGAATGTAGATTATTTTTACACTGTGTAACTGGAGATGCAGTAGCTCCACTAAAAATGTTCGCATTAATCCATTTTATGATCCATTACATACTGTAGAGTATCAGGCCATGCATAGGGGTGTCTAAAGTTTTGAATTATGGCAAAAGAGTATTGTTTGTCACAGTAGTACCATAATATGTTTCATAAAATTATTAGTATTCGTAAAGTAATAATTATGGAAGCCCTGAAAAAAAGCTTGTTCATAAGTTACATTTTTATATGTATTCATTATGAGTGAGAAACAACTTTAAACAGAAAATTCAAGAGATCATTTTACCCAATCTGTGATCATATTTTTGTCCTACAGTTGAGGGACTCTAGAAAGGTAATATATACTGATGGAAAAAAAATGTTGGCCATATAAATTTATTACAAAATGTATTTCTGTCAAATAAATAAGAAAGAAGAATTTTATAAAGAAATCGTGTCCATCAGCACCAGAAATTCAAAGTGTTGAGCTCCAAAAATTATGGAAATTCTGATAATTCTGATTCTGAAAGTTGTGTCCAACATTCATTTTTACAAAGTCGGTATCGAGCGAACGAGCCGTTGTTATCGGTCACAGCTTGACCACGCAGGCATGATTTTCTGTAACAGTTTCTCAAACGACACCATATTCAATTAGTCTGGCCTCCCTGACCTAAGGAGCCAGCAGTGGAACCAGTTGTGGGAATCAGTTCCGTACTCTGGGAATGGTATTCCTGGAAACTCCATACTGTCTGGTGATGTCTGTTTACATTGCACGAGGTTAAAGTAAAAAATCTGATTTTTTTTTCTCTTTTATTGATACCAAGACATGTCACCATGACATAATGTGATGTCGAATTTCATACAACGTCATTAAGAAAATGAGTTTGGTTATTTATGATAAAGTAATTTTACCTTATGAGTTTTTATGTAACAAGGCAAAAAAAAGATTCAAAATTCAAGATACAAAGAACATTGCAGTATTAATCCCAGAGAAAAAATGCTTATTAGATTTTGAATTTTTATAACACTAATTTTCAATTCAATTTTATTTGTATAGCATTTTAATAATTGACATTGTCGCAAAGCAGCTTTACACAATCAAAAGAATTATTTAAGTTTGTATGAAATGTGAATGTGTATGAATCAAAATGATAAGATGGTCCCTGATGAGCCAACCGAGGACGATGGCGACAGTGGCAAGGAAAAACTCCCTGAGTAAGGATTTGCCTTTTTTTATACTGTAGGTTAACATTTCTTTTTTTCCACGAGCATATTTAAAAATATGCAAAGACACTTTGTTTGTGCTCTATACCTGTACTGTATAATGTTTTTTTGCCAGTTATTATTATTATTATTATTATTATTATTATTTATTTTTATTTTTTTTACCTTACAAATTCTATTCAATTAAAATTTATTTGTATAGCACTTTCAACAACTGTCATGGTCGCAAAGCAGCTTTACACAATCAAAAGAAAATTATGCAAATTTGTATGAAATGTGAAAACTCTTTAGATTAAAAAAAAAATAGAGTGCCATGGTAGTTTTTTGCCTATAATGTTACATTTTTATCATAAAACATTTATTTACTCATTCATCATTAGTAAGGCTTCATCCTGGTCAGGCTATCATGATGCGTGCACACACACACACACACACACACACACTTCCATATTCATATCCATTATTTATACATGCACTCAGCAGCTGACCTGTACAATTCTCATGAATTTGCCATCATGTGAAAGAGAAGAGAGAGATAGAGATAGAGAGAGAGAGAGAGAGAGAGAGAGAGAGAGCGCTGTCTAATTGCAAAAACACAACAAAAAACACAGGCACATACAAAGACATGATTCAATAATCAGAGACATAAAACACAATAATAAGGGAGTTTCAGTCTCTTATTATAAAGTAAGCAATTATCTAGAAATAAAACCACTGTTTATCAAACACACTCCTACTGAAGGAGATGTAATTAAATACTTATCAAGGCAACGGCAACAACGTTGTGAATTATTGGGTCTAATTCTGATAAAGCCAGTAAATACTGTGTCTGAATCAGTGCTGTTTACTGATTTCCCTCCAGTGATTGAACTACATCTGGGAATTTTTTTCCCCCCTTTTTGCGTGTGCGTGTGTGTGTGTGTGTGTGTGTGTGGCCATTAATTCTTTTTATTTTTCATCAAGTTGTGGGAAATTCGTCCTGCTGCTACATCATACTGTTGCCAGGCAACACACTTTTTGGAATGTTTTTTTTGTCTATAATTGAGCGAGGCATTGATAGTAAAGCTGCCCACTTAAATGTAGAGAATGGGCGAGAAATGCATAACAGCTTTGTACCATAGCAGGTTGGAGGACACGCACCCTTTCTGAACACTCACTCAGTTTAATTGAATGGTGGCTTGGTCAAGCGCAGTATGAACATCATACTGTAACACTGTGACAAGTGAGATTTCTGGGTGAAATGAAATGAAACGGAATACTGCATAAAAACGGAGATTTACTGAGATATATTTTCTTTTGTTCAGGCATGTCAGAGTTGTTTCCTTCAGAACTAATGGAGTTTCCTTTTTGCTTGCTTCCTTGCTCTAATCTACTGATATGTTGTTCCTATTGTTGTTATTCCTAAATCTGCTACTACAAAAAGAAAAAAGTTACACACTGTGGGTTACGGTAGCACTGTTACTGTACCGCTGAATGAGACAAATGCTAATTGCATGCACATTTGGGCCACATGTGGCTGTAATCTAGTATATTACTAAGTATCAGTATATACTGTATGAAACACTAACCTCTTATGTTGCAAAATGTAGATCATCTCTTACCTTCATGAGCAAAGACCTCATAGTGGGATTGAGATTTATGGTCTATTAATAAACCTGGACCGGACTTGCAGATGAGATTGTCCCAAGACATATACACTGTACATATATACTGTATCATTCATGTTCATTCATGCAGTACAATATACTGTACATACAGATATAGATTGAGAGCTTCAGATGTTCATCCAATAGTCAAAAATCTGACAATTATGAACTTGTGTCGAGCACTTAAACATCTGAGAATGTCAGTCCTTAATACGGAGAAGCTACTGTACTATAACGGTAGAAGACAAGGTCAGATCAGGTTTCGCTCCTGGCAGCCATGAACAAGGATCAGAGGCTACAGTGGTCACCCAAACGGCATATTTAAAGATTACGAAAGGCCAGATTTTAATTATTTTCTTTTCCTCAATATCCCAGATTTTACTGTATATGGAGTATTGAAGCAAGGTGTGCACACGAGGCTGAACTACAAGCTAAAGCTATTTCTTTATTGAATGAACACTGACTCCTGAAACTTGGTTCATAAAACACCAGCCATGGAGATCTGTGGTGAAAGCTCTTTTCTTTTTGAAAAATGCTAGCTTGAAGTTTTTGCATGCATATCGGAAATCAACAAACAGTTTACTCTCGAAATGCGGCGTGTGAACTTCACCACAATGAACATGAAGGTTAAACCACACTCACACACAGGCACTTGCAGAGTACTAGTGCTTTTTTTCTGAAGTGTATTTTTACTATAAGGCAAAATGTGCTTAATGTAAAAAAAAAAATAATACAAATAAAATGCATAAATAATGCATAGTGATTTTCCTTTTCCTCTTCTGAGACTTTTTAAGCATTCATGTTTCAACTGGGCTCATTATTTTTCAGTCCCAATTTTTCAGGGATGGGACTGAAGAACCTTATTCAGCACTGTTCAGTTGCTAACAATAAAAAGCAATCATGCCAACAAAAAGGATTTGTGTAGAGCAATAGTTATACTGTAAAAGCCTGTGACTTTAATATGCATATTTAATCACTGATGTATTACTATAGACGATTGCAAGCGAATGCTCATTGATTTATAATGCTGTCCATGAAATTTTGTACAAATTCAGAGATATGTATGTGATCCATCATTATAGCTGGATATGATGTAAATGCTGCTGCACAGTGGCTTAATGGTTAGCACTGATGCCTTGCACCTCCGGGGTCTGGGTTTGATTGCCTCCTCTGGTTTTTTATGGAGTTTGCATGTTTTCCCCGTGCTTGGTGGGTTTCCTCCGGGTACTCCAGTTTCCTCATGCAGATTAGGTTAATTGGTGTTCCCAAATTGCTCGTAGTGTGAGCAATGAATGAGTGTGTGTGTGTGTATGTGTGTGCCCTGAGATGGATTGGCATCCAGTCCAGGGTGTACCCCGCCTTGTGCCCTAAGTCACCTGGGATAGGCTTCAGGTCCTCCGTGACTCTGTATACAGGACAAAGCAATATAGACGAGGAGTGAGTGAGTGAGTGAGTGAGTAACACTATAAATGCATAGC
>JAOVVB010000015.1:3827550-3838689 GCA_028570985.1 Heterobranchus longifilis | reverse complement strand
AGCCACAAATGATCTTAAGTGACCTATGAATCATTTAATTAAGTTAGGTAAAAAAAAAAACTTAATTTATAAACCAGTGAAAAACAGGTCCAGATGATGACAGATTATCAGACCGGTGATTAGTATACTGGTGATGCTGAATGCTGAGTGGTTGGAACAGACAAGAGGGGAAATAAGGTTGCTGCTGAGTTTGATACATAAACAACCACATTTTAAGTTGTGTCTTTAGGCCCTTTGCAGCCTGTCGCAGTAAAAGATTTGTTCCCATTCCTTTAATATGAAGTATATCAAGATATGAGGGGTGGCACAATATACTATCTGTCTATTTATCTGTCTGTCTTATAATTAATAAGAATTAAAATTATTCTTACTGTTGCACTCACTTATATAATCTTCTGTAACCTAAAAAAATTGCAGACATTTGCTTGTGTTTGTGCATAATAAGAACATTTTCACATCTAGTCTCACCACCTGTCAGTTTCTTTGCCTGCCAGTCAGTGGGTTGTATCAAGACTAAGTTGGCAACCTTATTCACATCAGTTTCAGGATTTACAAATCACCATGTGCACATAACAAGAAATATATTAAAATCAACATAGAAACTGATCTGAATTTAAATATGTAAATAAAAGTCAAACATCTTACATTTATATCCATTTTCAGTACAACTAAAAATTGTTCTAGTGTCTGTTTTTTTTTTTTCACTCCAAGGTGCTGAAAGAGCAGAGTTGCTTTTTTACCCTCAACTGGGCCTCCACCATTAAACCAAACAAAAGTGATGCAAAAGTGGCAATATGCAACTTACAAAAAAGTTGTCTGTTGAATGTGGAACAATTTGCTCATCAAATTGTTCATCAAAGCAGGTCAAATGCAGTTTCCATCCACTTTTTTCTCTTCCATGCTCTTCTTCAGCGGGCCTGAAAATATTTAAACTTGGTTCATGTTTTTAGCGCTTCACAGAGTAGATCATCTTATCTCTGTGGTAAGATAAGAGAGGACTTATCTCTAAATCTGCGCCTTTTACCCGTATTTTACCTCTTATTGAAGAAAAGTCATTACCGTGTATGAGAGCTGCTGATGCAACCTCCTGTCATGTCTCACATCTATACGTTATGTGTCAAGACATCTTATGATTATAGCAAATTGAGTTGTGTGATATTCACACATGGTTTTCGCTTACTGTTGCTTTAAAGTGGGGGCGTTTATGGCGTAGCAAGTACTACCAATGTGCAGCTTATAAAAACATACAAAAAAAAAAACAACAATTTCTCCTTCAAACCCATCAATCCACTTACACCAGTGTAGTAATTTTGTCTTCAATATATGTTCTTATATGTAGTTTGAATCTGCTGCATATAATATTCTACTGAAGCTGCTGTTAAACGTGTACCCTGAAGTCCAAAAGTCTGAGTGCATTAGTGAAAATTTGTCTATTTTGCATTCTTTTCGAGCTTAATCCAAGACCTTCCACTGGATATAATATTATTTAAATACTTAAATGAAAGTAGATTTTTTAAAATTCTCTATATTTGTGCAGTCTGAGCACATGCTTTAATAGAAGAGATTGGACATGAGTAAAATATGACCTTTCGTACAAAGCATTTAACATGATCGATATCTTAAATTTGCTTATATTTAAATAATGAACCTACAGATAATAGAGAGTCTTGAAAATTACATAGTACATTTACTTTTTTTTCTTATAAATATTTAAAAATTGTACAAATTTCCAATTTTAAATGAAACTAGCTTTATACTTTACAAGTGCATATACACCAAAATCCTCATTGTTAAGTTAACACCCAGAATGTTGAATTGTTTTAATATCTGTCTGGTTGGACTCAATTTAACTGGGCATTAAATTAACACTAGGGATTTTACTTTGCAAGAAATTACCCTATTCAACTAGCACTATGACGAGCTAGATCTGGATCTGTTTATTGTTCCCAAAATCTGGATCTGGATTCAGATTTAAACTCAAAATAGGCATGGTGTAAGCAGCATTTTTAAAAATAAAAAATTATCTGTAACATTAAGTGGATTAATTGGAATTTGGATTAATAAAAAAAAAAATTAAAAAAAAAAAATATATATATATATATATATATATATATATTTTTTTTTTTTTTTTTTTTTTTTTTTTTTAATGTAAAACCCAAATTCTTTTTAAAAAAATGGAAGACTTAAAATAGACTGTGACCAAATTAAACTTTGAGATGTCCAGTTGATTAGTTTTTTCCAGTCCATGAACTAATCGACTGGTAAGCCAGGGTATATTCTGATAGGCCAAATAGCATGTGTGTGTGTGTGCTTGTGTACGAGTGTCTGTTCAAAGAAGTTTTTGATGTTTGATCCCTACTGGGACATTTGAACCAAAGGATTAGAGCTGGACTTCACTCACCTAAAAGCATTTGATGAAATATTGAATATAGCACGAGAAAGGGCAGATAGGGTCTAATTACAGAGTCATGACATTAGCCCTTCAGTTTTTCTTTCTCTCTTTCGCTTTCTCTCCCCCTTCCTTTCTCTCTTACTCCATCTGAGCACCTCTGGCACAGGAAATGTCTAGCTTGAATGTTTGAATTATCACATAAAGACAGGAAGTGGCAGACATGAAGACACATATGGTGAAAATGTTTTAAAAGCCAAACCATCAATATGTAAAATAACTTGAGCTGCACACCACAAGTCAGGAGATGGAGAAGTCACAAAGTAGTCCACCCACAGATATGTGTGAATGTGTATATATGTACGCACATGCTTGTGTGTGGGTGCTACTGCCTGCACACTGATTCTCCAGTACTCCCACACAGCAGATATGATGCGTATGTCTTAGCTTTCTACTCTTCATATCCTCTATCTACTTAGGGAACCTAGTAAGTACGAGATTAAGGCAGTATACCCTAGAGTAATGTATGTTTTTCACTGATCTTGCTTTCACCTTGGAGATACAATATTGGGATTTGAGAGAGGAGCAACATAGTCCTCTGGGTGATAGAACTGCCTGCATGATATGTCAACTTGGCTTGTCTTTGGCATATTACATTTTTTATTAATTCTTTTTGCAGATACTGTTTATCCAAAGTAAGTACTAAGGATCTTGCACATTAGCAGCACTGGTATTTGATCTCGCACCCTTGGTTTAAACCATTGAGCAGACTCTGACATAGGACAGCTATGTTCAGGACAGCTATGTTACTGCATGACTTCTGCTCTTGCTGTGTGGGCAGGAGTAAAAAATAATAGAGTAATTGCACTTGTCACAAGATTGCAGTGTGGAGTTTAAGGATGAGCACCTTTGGTCCTAAAAACAAAGAAGGAGGGAAAAGGGATGCAAAAAGATGAAGCAGACGGAGGAAGCATAAGACATGTGGCAAGTCACAATATTTGAATAATTATGAAAACATACAATAAATAAAGAAAAATAAAAAAAGGCAAGAATCACATATAATTAAGGAATAAAAAGAAGTAATATATGATCTTAAGTGTAAATAATGTCTGACATAAGTAGTTCAAATTGAGTTCAATATGCTGGAATAAGCAAAGACTAACCTGAGGCTCTTCTTTGCTTCTTTAAAAGACATCATATTTTGAAAAGCATTTTGAGCTAATATTCGCTAATTTGATAACACTTATTGGCATATAGCCAGTGTTCTTTTATTATTCTAGGTTTTATTAGCATTAATTTCATGAGCAAACTGGCACAGATACTTATAACAGTTAATAGAAGTTACATTTTCTCATGAAATATTTTTTTTTTTACATTTAAACATCACTTAACATTCCTTAACATTTAAACATAAAAAAAATTAACCATAATGTCATATTTAACTTTAAATTAACTTCTTAGTTTACTACTTCTACTTATAATAATAATTGAATAAATTTTTATTAGGTATAATAAGGTTTACCTTCAACTTTTATTTGAGTAAAAGTTCTGGCACCTTATCTATACTTAAGTATAATTTCTCTTTGTTCTTTGTTCTCTACAGTGGTGGCCCAAATGATGAAGGAGAAATATGCATATATTATATTATAGTTCTCCCTGTGCTCAAAATGGGTGATGTCACTAATTACTGTAGTTCTCCCCTATCTGGCTAAAGAGAATCTAATTAGCATCAGCTGATTTAATTAATAGATGGAACAAAGATGTGGCAGGACTTTGACTTTCTGAAGCCGGAGTGTCCAGCTCTGCACAAAAAAAATGGCTAAAACTAGGGAACTCTCAAATGAGTTGTGAACATCTTTGACAAATCTCTGTACATGATCTTCAGACAGGAATCAAATTTATGATGATAAATTGATGCCCGCATGGTTTGCTTGAATAATTTGTCCAAATCTAAAGAAATTAAGTCCCAATACGAAATATGTCTTGGTGCATTGGCTACATTTGTGGGAAAGATAATCTATATCTTGTTCGGGGCTCTGCTATGTGGAACGGAAAGTTAAAAGGGCTTCATTTTGGTTACTTTGATCACTAGATAAGAGCTTAACTGGATCATGCCCACTCGGGTGTTAAAAGTAAGTCATACATTTCCACTGTTTATATCTCTTGGTTTGTGCGCAAAAAAATAACATGTAGTCATGCCCACACAGCTGTGCAGTTAATGGTTCTAGTGGTAGTTTAGTATTACATATCTATTAATAGGTATCTCTCACACCACTCTCTCTCCTGACTTCCCAACGTGTATTCTCTCTTCAAGCTGATTTTTTAAGACTACTTTTTAGGTGTACTCAGCCTTCGTTGGTAAGCTCTTTCCATTGATTATCAATCAAGATCATTTTAAGGGTTATGTATTGTATTTCTGATTCATATTAGTTCTGTTTATTTGTTGTTATCATGCTGTTTATTTCTTTTAACCTAATCAGATGAATGAGCTTTTATAGATTGTATAACTCTTTGTCTTTGTTTGCCTTTTCCTTAGAGAAGTAAATACTATTAGTTCTCAGGGGGCAACATATGTGGTTGTAATAAAACGTTTGTAGACCTATAATTTCCTTTTTGTTTATCAAAAGTATGTCTTTGTCAAATTAACAAAGAAAGTTTTACAATGCATTACCTCACGCTCTGTCTGGAACTGTTCCTGTTCCTGTTGCAAATAAACAACACCAAGGCTTTAAGCAGATTAACAATGCTACTTTATATTTTTTGTCTTTGAAGGGATATAAATCTACAATATAACAGTGAGCTTACTAATTAAATCTTATTTTTTAAATTAAATGTATTCTTTTTTTATTTGATAATTATATTTGGTTTCAATCCGTATCATTTTTGACAATCATCAGTGTGTACAGTGGTATGAAATTAACTAGTCTGTTGGGTTTATGTGAAATGTAATTTTGTAAAAATTTTGCCATCAGTATAATGTCTTATTTTTCGTTTTTGAAAAAAAGATTCCTCTCCAGTTGTTCGATCACACCATGCACTGTGTCAAACCAGAAGAAATACAAACCTTTCAACAGTTTTTGAAAATGTAATCATATGCAACTGAGTGTAATAAGACTAGATCTTTTCTTAAACAACCCAGTAGGAGTATCTTGCAGACTCACTCGATTTGCCGACTCGTGTAAGGAACTTTTGGATAAAATGTCATTTCGCGAGCATACGTAAGTCGTCTTATTGTGCGATCTATCGATATTATAATCATCTACAGGGTAGATCTGGAACATTCTGGTGGGCAATTAAATTAAATGTCAGTAGCTGTGACTGGTACTTTTTGCTCATCCTTTATTCAATATGCATTTGTTATCATTTCAAATGTTGATCTTCCATGACATGATAAATGATAAGTTGATAATAGTTCAAAAGTATATTTTATAGTATGCAATATTTATTAATACTAAGTATCATTATTCATCTTATATTAATTATTAATTAAAGTTTCTAGTCAGATTAATACAAATCCCAGGTTGTTGCATAAAGTAAACTGTAATATTACAGGCTTTTGTTTTATTCAGATACAGTGTAGATTATTTGAACAGCGCAATAAAAGAAAATACCTCATATTGAAACAATAATTCAAGAACAAAAGGTAAACCCTTATTTTGTACAGTACACTGAAAACAAGCCATCTGTTCATTAACAACCTCTCAAAGGCAATCGACAGTTTATAAACTATTTCTAAATGTACAGTTTGTTACCAGTTTGTGATTTTTTTGATATTAGATCTATAAATTCTCCAGACTCTCAATTTTTTTTATTTATTTTTTTCACTTTTAAAAGATTTGAAAGTCGAGGTACCTTTAATTAAAGTTTAATAGCATGCAGATATTCCTTTTATAATTTATTTATACCCCCTGATCAGCCATAACATTAAAACCACCCAGGATTTGGGTTCACCTAGTGCTACTGGGGCAGCTCTGATCCCCCAGGGCATGACTTAATAAGATCTCTAGATCTTGGTGTCTGACACCAGGACACTGGCAGGAAATCCTTTGAGTGCTGTGGCATGCAGGGTGGCTCCCTGGAACGGACTTGTTTGTCCGACGCTCCTTAATGGGTTCTCGATTGGATTGGGATCTTGGGAGTTTGGATAACCTTGGGCTCATTGCCTGCTGAGCCCCATGTGTGGTGCACTGTGGTGCACTAAGTGTTCCCCTGACTTTCTATAATAGCCATACTGTAGGTACCCATGATCCTGTCACAAGTTTTCTGTTATATTGTTGGCAATAGATGTTATTGAGTTCATCTGGCAATGGTGTTAATGTTGTGACTGATTGCTGTATGTAGACTCTATTGCTGCTTCATAACAGTTTGTCTACATAAGCTACATTTGTTAAAATTAAGTAAACTGTATAACTGAATATATTTTCCTATTTTTCAGATAAAGAAAGGTCGATCAAGATCTAGGGAACTTCTCATCTCTGTTCCCACCCTCCCTTTCTTTATGCAACTCTACCCATCACAGAAGGGCACATAGGCAGATCAGAAGCTGACATTTCCAAAACCTTTACACACATAAACACACCCACACACACTCCAGTGTGTGTCCAGCAAAAGAGTTTCTTTTGGAGAGATTGTCGTGCCAAGCCGGTTCTCAGGGCTGAGAAGTACACGCATGCACAGATGCTCCCACACACACTCTTGTGGGTGCTACAGTAGTAAAAACTTCTCCTTTTGCTGGGATCCTACTGGGTTACATAAATCCAGGAATGGACTTTATTGCAATTGTCAAGATTAACTTAAGGGACTTGCTGTGATCAGCACTGCTGAGGGAATTTGTCATAATACACCGGTACTGAAGTTTCGTGCTATAGGAAGAAGCTAAGTGTGTGAGGGATCATGTCTCCGTTTCTAAGGATTGGCTTCTCCAGCTTTGAGATGGACCCAGGACTTGCTTACCATGAAGAGGTGCTCAATCCATATTGCGCCGTCTACATGAAGGAGGCTGTGGAGACAGGTATGACCATGTGTGTTTTTGTTTGTGTGTATGCATTTGTTGGCATTTTTGACCAAGAAGGGTTGGGTCTTCAAACTAACTAGTGTGTTTTTACAAATTTTATTGGAAAGTATTTGGTTATGTACAGTATTGGTTATTGAGGTTAGGGTCAGGGTTAAGGTCAGGGTTAGATATAGGCTAGATTGAGTACCATAAGAAACCCTGTGTGTACCAAATTTGCTGGGGAAAAAGTGTCTCTGTTAAGGTGGGAAGGTAACCACTGGGCAATATGGTTCACTAAGTGATACAAACATGGTAGCAATTTTCCAGGTCTCATATCAAATATCAAAACAGAAGCTGAAATGTTATCCAGGTGGCCAGTGTTTCTAAAGTTGCACTCTTAGGATTTTCATTCACAGCGGTTTGTAGATCCGATCATAAAACCTAATGAAAAGTAGCTTAATAATAAAAAACAGGGTTATAATTATGGAATCAGAGTAAATAAGTGGCAGTATTTATACTTGTTTTTGGCAGCACATTCATAAACAGTTTGCCCTATTTACTGTCTGACTAGATCTGTGTTCAGCTAGTTTCTGTTTCATATTATACCAAACCCACAATAGCAGTTTGTTTTTCAGTTCTGTAATCCACCTGTGACAGCAGCACAAGCCTGAACCAGCCAAGGATCAAAATGGTTTTCTATTTTCTCCTTAACATTATATAATAATTTTTTCAAGAACATAAAATTTTAGCACTGTTTATTCTCTCCCATGTAAATAAATCTGACACTATACATTTGTAGGTATCTGTGAGCACATCTGTGTGGAAAAGGGTGGGTAGCACTTCTGTGATGCAGGATGAGGTGCAGTTTGTATAGATGCGTCATACCAGTGTGAGGAAGCGGGGATTAGCCTTTATTTTTAACGAAACATAGCTGTCATGTGATGCAGCATACTATTTAGGGAGTGGAAATTGGCAAATAACCAAATAGGGAGAAAATGGGGTATATAGGGAAAAAATCTGTAAATTTTTTTTATTAATGGAATTTAAAAATGGGAAATAAGGAATATTGTAAGAAATATATATTATCATTTCTTTACTGGTTATTTTTAGAATTTAGTGGCCTTTTTTTTTTGGCCTGCTTCAAGATACCCAGGAAGGTCTACTTTAAAAAGGTGGAGAAAACAAGTTTATAAAGAATTTATAGGTTTAATTAATTCAGGATTTTCTGATATCAACAAGGAGTCAGAATTCCTCATAAAGTGTCAAACATACACATACAGCCACTGAATTAAGATTATTAATTCAGTGCTGCAGTGACAAAAATTCATTTGTCAAACCCAAGGCCCTACTGTAGCTTCCTGTTAGTGATAATTATTGATTATAACTAGTAACTTCTCGTTGCCAACAGAGGACAGGATTTATTTGACAGCGATAGTTGGATTGATCGGCACACAGCACGATATTAAACTCTAAGGAGCTCAAAAAGAGGATTATAGATTTACACAAGTTAGGAAAGTCTCTTGGAGCTTGCAAAGTCAAAACTTTGTACAACAAAAATGAGCACAATAGAAATGCAAACACACACACACACACACACACACACACACATACACACACATGGCTTAGCAAGCAGATTAGCTGACGTGAGGAGGTGGGGACATGTTTCTTATTAGCGAGACTCAAAGTAACTCCTGGGTTTGGGAATTTCCCCTCTAATTCAGTGTAGGTGGGGCTGAGCATGCTGATTTGTATTTTGATGCTGGGACAAGGCACATATTGGAAATCAATGAAATAAACTTAATGATATAAACAGTATAAGTAACTGTTAAATTTAGTTTTATGGGAATGTCAAGCAAGAAAAAAATTAGTTATATCTGGGGTGTTTCTGCATATGTAGAATATGTTTGTAGGTTACAAAGAAAAAAATTGTATGTGTGACAATTGAGATGAAAACTTTTATTGTCTTTTGAGCTGTTATTAGGTAAAACTCTACAGCTACCGTAGGTTTGGGTAAATTCCACACCATTCCAAGGATTCGACAAAGTTTTGGAAACATTTGTTTGAGCTTTGAGGGTCCATGTTGACATGATTGTATTACATAATTGATGTAGATTTCCCAGCTACTCGTTCACTAGTTCTACCATGTATCAAATGTGCGCTATTGGAAATGGGTTTGGTGAGTCGAAAACCATTGGAGTACATTCACTCATCATCATGTCCATGATACCAGATGGAGATGACATGTGCGCAACTTACATTATGCGCTTGCAGTATCAAATGTACATGGATGGTTAGCAACAATACTCAGGGGAGCTGTGGCCTTAAAATGATGCTTGATCTATATTAATGGGCCAAGAAGTACTACCCTACACCAGTATACCACCAGTCTGTACTGTTAACTCAATGTAGGTCCATGAATTCATGCTAACGACCCTACCACCTAAATGTTGCAGTAGAAAGTGAAATTCATCAGAACAGAAGACATTTTTCCAGTCTAGGTGACCTGTCCCCACTCAGATTCCTGTTCCTGGTCTTCTGTTGTTGAAGGCCATCCACCTCAAGAGATGCGTCATGGATTCTGACATGCTTTCTGGCCATTACACCTGTAAAGGGCCAACCTCTTCGCTTCAACCAGTGTAGTCATTATCTTACGTTCTCTCTCATCAACCAAGCATTTCTGCCCACAAAGCTTACTTTATACTGTATATATTTTTGTCATGGTTTTGTATGTCTATTGTGCGTGGAAATCCTAGGAGAGACCTCATGGTGCTCAAATTTCTTTAAATTTCAACCCCACTCCATTTCATTAGATTTCTCATTTTAACTTCAATAACTGTTTTATCCTGGTTAGTTGCTTCATCCTAAAGTTAGAAGGTTATGTGGTGGGAGAATCCATAGAAAACGCATGCAGACATGAACATACACAGAAATTCCTCATAATAACCCAATTTAAGAATTTAAATCATGAATAAATGAATGAAATGCTTACATTTTAGCATAATTTAAAATACAATCAAGGGCAAAAACAGTAAAACAAACCTTTCAAAATTTTCATAATGGGTGTTAGGAGAACCTTACAGTATAATGCTCGGTAAGAGGTAAGAGTAATCCCTTTCATTTGTGTTCATGCCCTTGCTATGCTATACAGTACACAGTAAAACTTGTCAATTTGCTGTTTCAAGCTCTCTGATTGGCTTTTTGGTTTTTATAGTCACACACACACACACACACACACACACACACACACACACACAACTCCCTGTTCAAAGAGAACAAAAAAAGAGAGGAAGAGACAGAGGGATCACATAAATATGTATGCAACACATACCTACATTAGTCACTACCCCTCTAGCTCATACTCGTACACTTCCCTCTGCGTTCGCGCCCACGCTAAACCACACTTATGCTCGCTACATTCTACTTGGACTAACAGAATCACATTTATTATTCTGTATGCTGTACATCTATTTCCTGTCAATACATGAAACGTGCAATGTGAAAATTCATACCACACTAAAGGAGTGTATAACTGTCTAACCTAAGTTGTAGAATGTGCTGTAAAGTATTTATCCTCATCACAAGAAACAGCTGGAAACCCCGATTGTTGACATTTTTAGATATGTCCTACATACTGTATGTGCATTTGGTACCTCTTTTACTGTTATTGACTGAATTAAATTTTAATGTCATGAAATAAATGATTGTTAAATGTATACTTTTTCACATTTCTATGAGATTTATTGTTTAACATATTGTA
>JAOVVB010000015.1:3810007-3821515 GCA_028570985.1 Heterobranchus longifilis | reverse complement strand
GAGAAGCTGATCAGCTGACCTAAGAGACCGACAGGGTGTGTAGGGGTGAAGAAGCTCAGATAAGTAAGGCGGGGCCAGATTTTGAAGGCATTTAAAAACAAACATAAGAATTTTAAAATCCACTCTATAAGACATAGGCAGCCAGTGCAGTGAAGCCAGCACAGGGGTTATATGCTCTCTTTTGCGGGTTCCTGTTAACATTCTCGCAGCGGCATTTTGAACCATCTGCAGACGTGAGAGTAACGATTGACTAACCCCCACATAAAGTGAGTTACAATAGTCCAAACGGGAAATAATAAAAGCATGGAGCACTGATTCAAAATGCTGCCTAGAAAGAAAAGATTTCACTCTTGCCAGTCGCCTTAACTGATAAAAACTGGACTTCACCACCGCACTAACCTGGCTGTCCAATTTAAAATCACTGTCCAACTTAAAACCAAGGTCATTTACAACAGGTTTGAAAACAGATGCCTCCTTGCTGATATTGCACTTGCCGGTAAACTTGCAAGGAACCTTCACCATGCTTCACCATTGCCTGCAGACACTCATTATTATACTGCTCTTCTTCTATAGACAAATCTTCTGATATCTCCAGCTACGGGCAAATATTTCAGTGATTCGTCCAAATTTCAACTTATTTCGTTGACTGACTAATATGTCAGTCAACACATAGTCGAGGTGATAAGCGTTGTTTCCACGTCAAAGGTATGGCTTTTAGGCTGCAAATCTTCCGTGAAGACCATTTCTGGCGAGACTTTTCCAGACAGTAGTGGGGTTTACATGGGTCCCACTTCTTTCCGGCAGTTCTTTGCTGATGGCACTGTTGGACAACTTCCGAAACATGATGTGTCTTTCATCTACTGCATTAAGTTTCCTTTATCTAATCATTATGTCTACAGACCTCAACATTGCCCATTTCTTTGTGCTTCTTCAAAGTAGCTTGAACAACACATCTTGAAACCCCAGTCTGCTTTAAAATCGTTGCCTTGGAAGAGACATTGCTGATGCAATATAATTACCCTGTATCTCATTGCTTTGCTCAGTCTTGCCATGATGCATGAACTGTGACATGAAACCGTCTACCATAGGCCTCATCTTAGTAGCAGAGTTTATCTGTTCCTCACACAGATTTAAGCCTCCTACACAGCTGTTTCTGTTTTTATGATGTGTGACTGTGCTTCAACCTACATATGAAATTGATGGATCATCAGCACCTGCTTGGTATAATTGGTTAATCAAACAGATGACTCTGATTGATGCAGGTTTGAAGTCATGGGGTAGTCACACCAAATATTGATTTGATTCAAAAGCAGGCCATGTGTGAAACAGGCCATATATATTATATTGTGTGTGATGTGATTGTGTGTACATTTTCCGTGTAGAATGTGGCATGAATGCTCATCACAAATTGTTTTATATTTTTATTATTATAATAAATACAGTACAATATGTACGCAATAGTTAGAAGTAACAAACCATAGTATTTGACTTGCATCTCTAACTTTTCTCAACATGTGTAATTTACTGTGAATCTCAGTACTAAATCTATGTGTGTCTGCATCAGATCCACAAAGAGCGCTTTAAGATCGACATGCCTCACCGGTTTAAGGTGTATAACTATAAGAGCCCAACCTTCTGTGAGCACTGTGGCACGCTGCTTTGGGGATTGGCCCGACAGGGCCTTAAATGTGAAGGTGAGTGATCACATGACTCTTCAATACTATTCAATGTAAGTAGTCAGTGGACCACTTGGTTTCAGACGGAAGTGAGAGGGGCCCTTAAACCTAGTAAGCTGTTTACCACATTGACGCTCTTGTTGCTTTCCCTATTTCCTGTAGCAATATACATTTCTTTATATTATTATAGCAATATAACTGTAGAGTAATTTGATTAATGACGATCTATCCACAGACACCAAGAAACATTTAATTTATTTGTTTTATTTACATGTGATTGTTTGCATATTTTCTGTACAGAATGTGGTATGAACGTTCATCACAAATGTCAAAAGAAAGTAGCCAACCTTTGTGGTGTCAATCAGAAGCTCATGGCTGAAGCTTTGGCTATGATCGAGAGCACTCAGCAGGTTTAACATTATGTTAATTCTAATACATATAATACAATGTTTTACTCAGTTTCAATAGTGCATCTACAATATTAATGTGTAAATACATATTAAGGACATAAAAATAGAATATAAAAATATGATGGTTCAATGTTGAAATATTTGACATTATGATTATATGTGTTTGTGTCACAGGCCCGAAGCTCTAGAGATAATGAAATAATTGGACGTGATGGACCAGTAGGTGTAGGCCAGCCTGGAGTGGTCAGAGAGCCCTCGGGCTGTTTGCCACCCTTACCAATCCATACCCTAAGCCCTGCTCCAGCACCGCCCCTTCCACGCAAAGGTAAAACACACACAGCAGTTTAATGCTTAAAAACATTATTCCACAGTGGGTATGTTTTTATCATGTTTTATCACCCTAGTTATAAAGTCACTCAGTTGTAAAGTGTTCATATGAAAGTCTCACTGTAGCCAAACACTCCCCTCAAGTGGTGACATAAAGTCACATGCATATCATTGCACAACATTATGTAATGCAATGCACTGCAAGTCTAGTAGATGAGACACAGTTATTGATTATGAAGATTGGAATTAAAGAAGGAAAGGAAAAAATGTCCAAAATGAAAAAGATCCAGACGTTATATGATTCTATGATCTACTACTGCCCGGCTTTAAAAAAGATTCAAGATTCAGGATTCAAAGATTCAAAGAACTTTATTAATTCCAGAGGGAAATTGCTAGTTTAAATAAATTAAAAAAGTAAGTAATAAATAAATAAAATAAATAAATAAAAAAAAAATTTAATTAATTAAAAAAATCCTGTTTCACGCTAAACATAATTCTATATACAGATATTGCACGTGAGGGAAAAATTGGAAAGATATTGCACCAGTTATGTGTGCAATAGTTATATGTGCAATAGCAATATGTGCAGTTTTATGGGTAATTCAGGGTTTGCTATGATAATTGCAGAGTGGTGTGCCCAAGTGCATTGTTAAGTAAATATTGCACAGGTAAATTATATGTGTAAATAAAATCAGAAATTCCACTTGAAAAGAGGTATGAGCTAAGTGTATTGGAAGGTATTACCCAAATTGTCCAAGTACGTAATAATACTGTATTATTGTTACTAAAGGTGGCTCTCTCTATAATGTCCAAGTTACAGAGAAGAGTTGTATAATTTTATGGCCATACATGTCATACATACTATGATTTCATTAAATTAGCTTTGCTTTTCTTTAGCTTTGATTATGACACACAATGTAGTGACCAGTTCATGTGTAAAAATGATTTCTAATGCCAAACCCCAGCCAATGGATGCTTCATGTGCTTTCCTTCTTATCATGATCCACCATTACTTTGGACTATAGTCAATCTGAATTCAGTAGACTACAGACCTTTTTCATTGCTCCAAAGTCTAATCTTTATTCTCCCTAGTAAATTGAAGTCATTTTTTGATTAGGCTCACTAACAAGTTGATTTCCTATTGCCACACAGCTGTTTAGTCCCAATCCTGTGAGTTCTCATTATGTGTGGAAATAGTTTAACTTTAACTAATAAACAATTCGTCAGGATCTTAATGTTTTCTTTGCTTTATGCATAATTCGACCTTTCTAAATTATTCGAGCAAACGTTTAATAAAAAAAATTTATTAAATAGAACAAAACTTCATTTGACGAATGTTCTGAGACTGTGGTGTATTTCATCCCATTCATATGTAGTCTAATACAGCATGAGTGCGCTCACTCTTTTTTTTGTGCCACTTTCAGAGCAGCAGGGTGTAGCCTGGGATTCACCTTTTGAGGGAGACAATAACAGTCTCAGTCTCACTCAAGTTTCAGAACCACTATATGCTGTCCCACACAAAGAGCACCACAAATTCACCCTGGATGACTTTCTCTTGCACAAGATGCTAGGAAAGGGCAGCTTTGGCAAGGTAGGTATATGGACACAAGGGTTTTGTTACACACTGAAAAAGCCATTTTGTTGTTTTGTGCAAAAAACACTTAATGAATGCATTTAGATATTGCAGTACATTCAGATTAGGATATCATGAATGTGTATTTTGATAGGTGTTTCTTGCTGAGCTGAAAACCACAGGGACGTTCTTTGCCGTGAAGGCTCTGAAGAAGGAAGTGGTTCTGATGGATGATGATGTGGAGTGTACTATGGTCGAGAGGAGAGTTCTGTCTCTTGCCTGGGAGCATCCCTTCCTCACACACCTCTACTGCACCTTTCAGACTAAGGTACTGTAAAACCTGTACATACTGTACACATGTTTTTAAGCATCATATCTAGATGTTTTTGTGCGTTATTTAATATATTTGTGTGTGGGCATATTCTTTATAGGAGAATTTGTTCTTTGTGATGGAATACCTAAATGGAGGAGATTTAATGTTCCACATTCAGTCTTGCCACAGATTTGATCTCCCACGTTCCACGTGAGACATTCATGCCGATCCTATATATCCACAGAGTATGACACTTGGGAAAAAAAATTGACCCCATCATCTTTATTTTCTCTTGCCACTCTGGTAGGTTCTACGCTGCCGAGATCATATGTGGTCTACAGTTTCTACATTCAAAAGGCATTGTGTACAGGTAATCACAATCAACATGGTCATATACAGTTAATAAATGAGTATTATCAGTGTACAAGTAATAAGCATGATGTTATTCTTCGACAGGGATCTGAAGTTGGATAATATTCTGCTAGATATCGATGGCCACATTAAGATCGCCGACTTTGGGATGTGTAAAGAGAACATGCTGGGCGAAGCTCGAACCTCTACCTTCTGTGGAACTCCAGATTACATTGCCCCTGAGGTGAAGCACTCATCTACTGCCATGAGTGGTGTTATTAACACTTTAGATTAGAATATGAACATATTCAGGAACTGGTCACCTGAAAATCACACAAAGCACAGGCTTGGTTTTCCACAGTTGGTAATTATGAAGAACCTATGAATGTGAGAATGTACATAATTTTATCCCTGTAGTGTATTTTACAATGAATATGACAATTAGATTATTATGCAGTATAGATTATACGGAAATATTCCATGTCCAATATATTTCCAAATAGTGAGTATTATTGTGGTGGTTGGACTTTGAATAAAAAAATTTAATTTTATCTGTAAAATTAAGTTTTCAGCTAAACAGAAGTTATGACCTAATAGTCATTTCAGTTACACCAGGTTTAGTCTCAGTTTGTCTGGAACACTAATGTGCAGATAACTTTAAACACCACAGGTTTAAACTGTTACCTCCGTCCTGCTTTAGATTTTGCTTGGGCAGAAATATGGCAGCTCGGTGGACTGGTGGTCATTTGGAGTCCTTCTGTATGAGATGCTGATCGGTCAGTCACCGTTCCATGGGCATGACGAGGAGGAGCTGTTCCAGTCCATACGCACAGATGACCCTTGTTACCCACGCTGGCTAACCAGAGACTCAAGGGATATTCTCATTAAGGTATTCAAAAATTGACTTAATTGACACTCATTACTAAATAATATTTGGAAATATAATTTTAGATATTTACTTATTAATTACATGAAAAGTATTAGTAATTGGTTAATTACTGTTCACTTGACCACTGGTTAATGATATGACTGCCTTAAAAATAAACTGTGTGCCAGTCATTGGCCAAATTACAGAACAAAAATTTATTGTTTTATTGTTTATATCTATTTTTACATCTTACAGTACAATATCAGGCTCTTTTACTATGTCAGTCTGACACAATTGTCAGGGTGACTTACAGCAGCTCAGGAATATCATATTAGAATTTTTTTCCCTTTTGTTTTGTTTTATTTCCAAAAATTCTATGCACTACAACCTCATGAACAGACTCCAGAGAATCTCCATTATAAGGCTATCTAAGAATAGATGTAATGAACGTCATTATACAACCGTTAGTTCTGACTGAGTAATCTGATTAAACTGTCAATCACCAGCTCCATTAATTAGTTCATGAAATAATGCGTGCTGGAGGAACCAAATAACTGGTTAAATAAAGAAACAAATCCTAATCTGTTGATAATAAACAGTGCTGGATAAGTTACTCAAAAAAAAAGTAATCTACTACAAATTACTAAATTTGTAATTTGATTAGATTACTGATTATTACATGTAAAAAGTAATCAGATTACTAATTACGTTGCTTTCAATTTACTTTGAAAACATCTGTCACTGCGTTTGCCTATGATGGGCTGCGCCTCAACCTGTTGTCGCTCCTCACTCACTCCGTAGGCTCCCTACGTTGGCGTCCACCCGCTTCTGCAGGTGCGCAAATAGGCAAAGCCGCCAGGTTGGGCTCGCTGGCGATAATTATGTTTCATTATACACAAATGTTAATGCATCTTGGGCTTTCTGCCCATTAAAAATCCTCCCCTTTTCCCTTTCCTCCCTTCTTCAACCCTTCTCCTTCCCTGTTTTTTTCTAAATAAAATGACCCTTTCTCCTGTAAGACCTTGCCTCGTTCTGTGGTGCCGCCTATTCAAGAAGAATGAACCCGTTACAACATAAAATGTAAAAAACCAAAGCGCATTCTCGTTAATTGATGCTGCTGCACAAAACGTGATTTTTAAATGCATTTCGATTCACATTTGTAACGCTAGTAACGTAATGTTATTGACATTGGTAACTGCAATCAAATTACATGCATTTAAAATGGAATGCGTTACATTACTGCGTTATCAGGAAAAGTAATTAGATCACAGTAACACGTTATACCCAACTCTGATAATAAATGACATTTGGGTAACTAGTGGCTGTATGAAAGCAATATTACCTTTGACGTTGTGTTGTATTTCTGGATATAGCATACCTGTAAGGCCTACAACCGCATCACAGCATTTATCCAGGACTCCCCTTTCATGTGATATTGCTTAATTCAAGAAGTGTGCATATATATTTTTATATTTTTATAATCACTCAACTCATGTTGCCTTATTTCTGCCATGAGTGGTGGGAGATGAAATACATGACTCTCTGGGTGTTTTTACGTGTTTGTTTATAGCTCTTCGTGCGGGAGCCGGAACGGAGACTGGGTGTGAAGGGAAATATTCGGCAACATCCTTTCTTTAGAGACACTGACTGGAATGCTCTGGAAAAGCGACAAGTGGAGCCACCCTTCAGACCCACCGTGGTGAGCTTAAGATGCTGAGCTATAAGTACTGTATAGTCCTGTTTAAAAATAGGGGGTCGATTGGTTCTATTGGTCTGTTCATCTTTTTTATTTTATGCAGTCGTATCTTCAAGCTAATTAATTGCAAAATAAACAACTAGTTGACTATGAATTAAACAATAAAAGTCATTATGTTAATGTCCTATTCCTATAATTTTTAAAAAATATATATAAATTAATCCATAGTTTTCACATGGTCAGTGACGTATGCGCATTTAACTCTCCCACTACAAGTCATGGCCACAGTTTACATTGCTTTTCCTGTTATCTACACAAGACATCCCCCTTCCCCATTCTCCCCTCCAAAGTCAGACTTTTCCCCCCATCACATCCACCATCCAATCATCACTGTCAGGGAAACAGGAAGATGTTGTTTCAGGCTCTTCAGTAAGCAGTATATATGGAACGTATCCTGCCATAACTGGGTCCACATGCCACAATGGACAAGATAACATGACTGAAGCTTGGAAGACCAATTCTACAGACCAAGACCCAACTTTTGCCAAAGTGAAGTCAATTAAAGACTCACAGCAAACTGCTCTGTCAAGAATATAGTATACCTGTACCTTCACCACCTTCAGAAGCACATGTACATCCCTTAATACCTATGCAAGGTTCTTTGGGAACTTTTAGCTCTGCCAATACTTGATGGAAGCAGTGTGTCAGACCCCATGACGATCAGCATAGGAGTCCCAAAGTTCCAAGTCCTCTCCCAATGGCTGTACTACTTTTTCACAAATTATTGTATCACCAGAGAGAGGATCAAATGTCTGTAGTGAATTGTTAACTTAATCATTTTAAGCTTCAATGCTGCCAAGAAATACCTGACAATGCAAGCAACTTCATGGCTTAATTCAATCAATTAATGTCTTAGCTGTGTCCAAGGGTGAATCCTTCAGACTCATGGGGAACACCATGTCACTGAAATGGGTCCACAATAAAACCACCATCAATGAAGAGCAACAAGGGAGTTTTCTCAGACCATTCTGAAAATTCTGAGTGTTGTCACCATATTCACCTGTCTGGTTCTCCTTTTATCTATAAGACCAGACTGCAGTGAGTAGTCCATTCATCTTATAAGCTCATCAGCTGTGTGCTCAACAGAATCAATTACTCATACACCACCAGAACAAAGAAAAGACCAGAGGAAAGTTGCTGAACTCAAAACATTCAGGAAACCCTCTCATCAAACTGTCATCACAGAGGTACAAAAGGTCAATCATTTTTCAAACTACACACCAGAAAACCTCTTTTACTGGAAAATATGTAGCCACTGTACTGCTCAGTCCCATAACATCTAACTATAAGTGTTGGTAAAAAAAAATCTGCTTTTGTATTAAAATTCCTGTTGGTGTTGGTGTTGGCCTCGCCAGTCACTACTGTGCGGGTGTGAACGTGTTACATTAGTTCATTTGTAACAAATCAATTAAGATTGCAGTGTGCAGCAGTTAGATTTTTTGTGGTCTGAAGGTATACCTGGTGCTGGAAAAACTCTTGGAAGAGCATAAACAGAAGCGTTTGGGTATCTGCAAACAAAATTTGGACCCATCCTCTAAGGAAGGTGAGAGTTTCTTAAAAAAAATCATTACCGGTGATGAGACACGAATTCATCACTACGTGACTGAGTGCAAACAGCAGCGTATGGAACAGAAACATCATTAATCGCCAACCAAGAAAAGGTTCAAAGGCCAACCATCATCTGGAAAAATGAGGCTTACAGATATCTGGAATTTTAAACGGCTGGTATTGGAACATTCTCAGGAAAAAGTTTCAACAATCAACAGTGCTCGTTACAGCGAGATGTTTTTTAACTCTGGATTAAATGCAGAGGACTGCTATCCAAGGGCGTTGTGATCTTGCATGACAATGCACATCTGCACACTTCTGCCCACACTGTTGACAGTCTGCAGAAATGGAGAGTGTTAAAGCATCCTCCCTATAGTCCTGTTATACCAGTCAGTTACATAAACAAAGATTGCAGCCACAGACAAGATAAAACACAGCTATGTCAACTGTTTATTCTGTTCTGTTTTTCCATCTGAATAGAAATAAAAAATTTGTTGTATTTGTCTCCATTATAATGACATTCAATCTGATCTCTGTTTGCAGAAATCACCAAGTGACTGTAGTAACTTTGATAAGGAGTTCATTAACGAGAAGCCTCGGCTGTCCTGTGCCGATCGGACCCTTATTAACAGCGTGGACCAGACGATGTTCAACAACTTCTCTTTTATTAACCCAGGAATGGCTCGTCTTAAGAACACCTGAAGCCCTCTCGCCCTCACACACATGCACACATATATATATACAAACACACACACATTCAAATACACATTGCATCTCTACACATACAAAGGACAATCCTTCTGTAAGGATCATGTAATAAAAAAATCAGTCAAAAGAAGTACTCTACTATAGTGGCATTATCTATACTGTACTAGAAGAAGTCAGCTGATGTCATAGGTTTCCCAAACCATTCCACATACTTGCACTAATAAAAACACGAAATTTGCATGCATGCACATGTGGATTTTAGAAGTCAAAATCCAGATGAGGATCTGACTCTGTATGTGTGTATGTGTGAGTGTGCAAAGTCCATTTGATTAATTGTTGGTTACTGTTGTTCGACTATTATTTGTTGTAAATGGTGTTATAATTGGAGCTTATGAAGTCCTGATATTGATGAAATTTCGTGACATATCAGGGTTGCAGTGTTCAAGTTACTTTAACAACCTGTAAATAATGTTATCTATACATACAGTATAAGCCAAAATACATGAATGTGCATGCCTACATGGATGCATGGATTTACTTATAGGCATTTTACTTGTAATATTTTATGGCCTAAAATGTGTGTAAGTTATATAAATGACTATTAGTAATGTTTCACAAACATATAAAGATACTGCTAAGGAATATGTACCTGTAGTAAAATTCGCTAAAAACAAGATAAAATGAGGACTATGCTAACTATTTCACTCAAAACCAATTTTATTTACATAGTGACTTTAACAACATGACCCAAAGGAGCTTTACAAAAATCTGAATTTAGATGTACTGTCAATTTATTTCCCTAATGAGCAAGCCAGAGACAACATGAGGAAGAAAGCTTGAGAGGAACCACACTCAAAAGAGAACCCATCATCCTCTGGGTGACACTGAACGGTGTGATTATGAGTCATTCATTTTCCACAGTTGCGCAGTATAAACCTCAACAGTACTGAACGTGTTCGCAACTGAAAATTGTTCGTTGTGAGCATCGTGGGTCTTTGATGATTGCAACAGTTGTTTTAGGTATGAGTTTACAGTATTCTAATGAAGAAGGTATGCACTGAAGAACAAGTACTTGTCATCTGCACAGAGCTTAAGGCATTTGCTTGCCAAATGTTCCAGACACAAACACATAGGCAATGACTACTTTTAGTGAAATTTGAAAACAATTACTGCCCTGCATTTAGGCTCTTGTGTTGCAGTACCCTACCTTTCTGCTACTGTACCTGAGTAAATCATTTTCCTAGTTTTGGATAATCTGTTTAAAAAACTGTTTTATAGAGCATATTTCTTTCATTGAAAACCTAACAATAAAAACTGCTATAGACTATTAGTTTTTCAAAAAAATAGCTAAAACGTAAAATAACGTTTGTAATTAAACTTTTCTTTAATCACTAAGCCTTGGGGGTCAGGGGTAGCTCAGTGGTTAAGCCATTGGACTACAGTTCAGAAGGTCCCAGGTTCAAATCCCATGACAACCAAGTTGTCCTTGTTGAGCCCTTAAGCAAGGCCCTTATTTAAATAAAATGATCTAAGTCACTCTGGATAAGGGCATCTGCTAAATGTTATATGAAGCACTGTACCATTTTTTTAAAAGCTATAAACACTTACACTTAATGATTTTTAGTAACTATAGTAACTACTTTTTTACTAAAAAAGTAATACTGATATTTTTTTATTCTTAAAGTCCTGGGTCAGTCAAATTTGTAAGGCATTATGGGTTTCAGACAGACTGGAAATCACATTCACACTCCCATTTACATCAACAGAGCTGGGGTTAAATGTTGTTGAACCCAGCTTTAAAATCCACATCTCTGAGGAACTTACCTAGTCTCTGAACACCTTTCTGATTAAAATGGCACAACATCACCTCTATTTTCTGAGAACACTGAAAAAGGCCCAAGTGCATCAAGGATCGGCTCTGAGCCCCTTTTTGTTTGCTCTGGTGATGGACAGGATGACAGATGAGGTAAGACAGGAG
>JAOVVB010000015.1:3787961-3801083 GCA_028570985.1 Heterobranchus longifilis | reverse complement strand
ATAAAGATCTGTAAAGTTATTTGGATTTTTACAACATTATTGTTGAAATACACAGTCCTGAAAAAGGGGCGTTTCTTATTTGGCTGAGTATATATTTGTCACAGACGTCATATTTATTTATAATACAGTACTTCTTTCTATTTATAATACTATTTATAATACTGCAACTCCTCTACATAATATATCCATACCTCGGTATATATGACCTCCATAGCCTTATATACTGACCGTGCCACTCTTTCACAATTTGAGTCCTGGAATATGGCCATGCCAACTGGGAAGAAAAATTCCATTGATGCTATAACCTGGTCATTCAGGTCATGAGCCTAGGCCTGAACAACTGTAGCAACCCGAGATCATAACTCTGCTTCCAGAGACTTGTACATGTGGCCATGATGGGTGCATTGCCTCATGCACTTCCCTTCTAACCCTTTAACACATCACTCTGGAACAGGATCAATCTGAACTCATCAGACCACTTGGATTTTTACATTGCTCCAAAGTTCAGGCTTTATGTTCCCTAGCAAATTCAAACCAGTTAGCATTGGTTTGGACACAGCTGTTTAGTGCCAATCCTATGAGTTCTCATCACATTCTGTGTGTATAGAAATACTTTTCCTTTACTAATAAACATATTGGATCGATTCTTACCCTGCAGCTTAACCAAGTGTTTAAGTGATCTCCATTCATGATTTTTTTTTTCTGACATTTTTTTCAAAAAGTTGACAGTTCAGCTTTATCCTGGAATAATTTCAAATCTCTTTAGTTGTCTTCTTTGTGTAGTGCAGCACAATTATTTGACCCTTTTTAAAATTATTTTTTTTGGCCAGGCAGTAGATCTCCATTGTTACTTGTAAATATACACTGTTACTTGTTGTAAATTATACGCTTCTTCTTAGATGCTTACTGTATTTAATTGGATTGGAATTGGATGTACTTTTCACAATGCCAAAGTTAAATTTATTCTAATCTAATCTAATCTAATCTAATCCTTTGAGCAGATATTAGAGATATTTTAGCCATCTTGTGCTCTAAGACCCTTCTCTGTTTTGGATAGAAAGAGTTCTTTTTGATGTGGTGTTGTTATAAGAAGTTATAAAAGTTATAAAAAAAACTAATTAATTTCATAGAGATTAAGAAATTTGCTTGTCAAATAAATTGGAAACCAGCAAATAGAAAATGCCACTCTGGCCACATGAAACAAAAATCTAAATTATTTGGCTGCAGTGATCAACACTGAGGAAAAGGGTGAAGCTTCATCACCATGAAAAGGGACAATTGTCTAGAAATACTGAAGTAATTCCTAAATGCAACAGGTAGAAAGTAAAACCTGCTCCCACATTTGGGACTTCCAAATGAAATTGGTCCTACAGAAGGTAAAAATTAATCACAAGCCCAGACTGAGCTACTCCAGTTCTGGGGAAATATAAAAAAATCCAGCAAAGTTTAGGCAGTTTCATTTACATTTAATTTACATCATTTTCACAGATGCCTTTTCCATTTATCGCATTATATACCTAAAAAGGGTGAAAACTAAGGACCTTGTTCAGGGGCCCAACAATGCCAGGTTGTAGGTGCTGGCTTTTACCCTGTGAACGTTTAACCACTGAGATACTGAGCAGTTAGCCCTAAGGCACTGGCACCAAATGCAAAAACCAAAGTGTAAAAATGACCTCTCATGGCAACAAAAAGTAAAGAATAAAGAATAAAAATCACCCCAAACAACATGAAATCTGTTGAGGTGAGGTTTTAACCTAGGTGTAAACATTCAGCTTTAATTCTATATCAGTTATATTTTCTATGTAAGCTTACTGGATGTGCTCTTTTGTGTAATTTAACAACTATACAGTATAAATTCAACTAGTCTGATTTGATTAAACCTCCTATAAAATGATATTTCGATTTCATCATTAATTGAGACTAAAGGACATTTTATCCATACTTCAGGCTTGTAGCTAAATTGTTAGCAAACTAACACCAAATCTAATGACCTAAACTAATATTACATTACATCACATGTAAAATTAATACCAGTGTCCTTCAAGTAGGTACCCCTTCCTCATTTTAGCTCAGACACACTAAAGCTACAAACATACTAATGTACAGTACAAACAAGTCAGGGATTAATTATGGGTATTTTCTAAGGTGTTTCTATTTAAGGACATCATGTCTACACCAGAATTGCCATATAACTACGATACCCATAACACAGAATAGCCTACAAACATTGCAACCAAAGACTAAAAGCCTCCACCTTAACACTGATTGCTGATTGTGCACACCTGTCACCCATTTCACACGCCTTCAAACATGCTGTATAAAAGCACACTCACAACACAGTTATATCAAGAAGTAAATCTTCTGTGTCTTTGTTGCCAGTTGTTAGCAAGTCTCATTATTGGGTTATTTGTATATAAGTTTTTGTTTTCCCCTCCACCTGGCATAAGGAAGTTCCTGAAGTAAAATATTTTTGTAAATGTGGGTCACAACTCTTTATTGTGAGAGTATAAATAAAATGAAGAGATTTTAATATGTTTAAAAAGTTGCTGTGAAACTGATAAACCACTCATTTATCATCGTTATGAAGTTTGTATCATAGCCTAGTTGAGAAGTTTTTGTGCTAGAGAACTCAAAAATAACCAACACTCACTAGGAGGGATTGTTGATGTTTTCTGTATTTTTTTATACTTCAAATGTAATTACATCAAAGCGTAGGGCATGATTCAAACTTCAGCTTGAACACTTTGAGTGTTCTTATTCTCCCATGCATGTTTAAGCTTGTGTGTCTGACCATCCTGATGGGAAAAACTTCACACAATAACAAGATACAAAAATGACCAGCCACTGTAATCCCTACTGATTACTTTAAGGCTGTACGCATATTTTTTATATAAATTTTTACATACACAGCACAAAAGGAGCAAATAATCTCTGCAGCTAATGTCAGTCCTGATACACAAAGTAATGTTCATTTCCACTAGATTTTGGAGCATGGCTAGAAGAATACATAATGGTTTTTCCTTTATGCATTGGCAATGTATGAGCTATCAAGTTGTCTAAAAAGATTATACATTTGGTCAACTTTCAAATTGACCATCACTAGTCATCACTTTACAATGCCTCTCTGTTACAAAATTAACTGCTCAGAAACCAACTAATCATAATTATAAATAACACAAGCCTTTTAAACATTACAGTATCCCTCAAAACATTAACATCCTATATATGGCTCTATTTCCATGCCAACATTAATTTAATAATAATTTCATAATGAATTATTTAATTATATTTTTGTACCACAAGTTTATATTTTAAAAATGCATAAATTTATAGCAGCACCAGAATGAAAAAATAATGATAATAATTTGTAACAAATAATAGCTCAGTTGTATCTATATTCTAAAATATGCAGTAGGATGGTTTGGGCTTTATGCTTAACGAAAATTCATCCAAAGTCTTAAAAAGAAACATTACTTTGTGTTGAATACTAGCATACAGTATTTTGAAGAATAAAGAATACTGTAGTTTTTTTATTATATTAATATTATATATATATTAATATTATATTAATATTATTATTTTTATTATATTAATATTGTTTGAAGGTACAATATAATGTGGTGTTATGCTACCAATTGCTGCGCTGCACACACTCACTTGTAAAACAAAAGGGAAGGAATTGATATGACTGCGTATTGCACTAGTATGCTTAAATTGCACCCCTTATTAAAGTTTATACTTAATCTCGTTTCTTTTTTTAAATAAGCACTGAGATACAGCACATTACCATCTGCATCTGTGGTGAGAATGAACTAGAGAATTGGTGATCAGCACAAACCACAAATGAGGTGTTTTATATATACTGTGCAAAAGTATTGAGCCACCTCTCATTTCTTCATGTTAAATTAATTAAAATTATATAGATTAGCGAAAAAAATGGGAACAAATGTTTCTAAACAGGCTGCAAAGTGCCTAAGTACAATTTAAAAATGGTTGTTTATGTAAAAACTTCATCAGCAACCTCATTTTCTGTTCCAACCACTCAGCATTCAGCATCACCAGTCTGATCATCTGTCATCATATGCACCCATTTCTCACTGGTTCATGCCTTAAGTTAGACATGCTTAAATGATTCATAGGTCACTGTGTGGCTTAACAAACACAAATATTACTCAAAAACTATATTCCAAAAAAAAATTCCTTATGTACAGGGACTGGACTGAAAATGAGAGACAAAATGTCCTTCAGGAAGTCTGGAGAACTATTCTTCAAGACTACATAAAAATATTTTTTTAAATGTGGCTCTTTGGAAGTAAAATATGAAAAAATGTGAGGTGACTGAAGACTTTTTCTCAATACTGTGTAAGTTGCATCCTATCAGCAATATGTGATTAAAAATAGTGAAAAAAAAGCAACTTTGCAGGTATTATAATATTTAAAATGTAGGGAGTCTCTTTATTACATTATTCCTTGATGAGATGGATTCCTATCCATCGCAGTGAGCAGGTTAGCGAGCGCCTCAGTGGACAAAAGTAGGTGTAGTGGAGCTGCTGGAATTCAGGTGTCTCACGGATGTCTCTCAGAAAAGGCACGTCAAGTTTAGATTCTGTTAAAGCGATGAGAAGCAGGAGGAGGGCCAGGAGCAGAGCAAGCGTCACTAAGACCAGCCGTGCCAACATGGAAATCAGCTTGCCAGCCTTGTGTGATTCCATAACACTAGCACGTACTTTGGTTTTTTCCAGCTGAGATGCCGTCCCACTAGGTTTCTGGCTTGAACTGTGGGCCAGTGGGCCTCCTGCTGGGGAAACTGATTCTGGATCCCTCACCTCCTGGTCATGTGTGCTCTTTAATTCTAGTGTGGGTAACTCATCACTGGTGGGCTTATAGGATCCTTCTGAAAAATCTGCCTCCCCATTTTTACCCTCTGGACTAGAGACGGAGTGCTCAGGCATGGAGAGACTGGTAACACCTAAAAAATCTGGAAGCATACACGAATAAATAATAGATTTAAGGGTGTATCATTCTAATTTTATACTAAGTATAATAACTTTGTTTATAGTGCTAATAAACATACACATTACATTACCATATGAATTCCTGTGACCCTGCTCATTCATGAAATCATCCAATTCGCCAATCACCTGGCAGCAGCACAATGTATACAATCATGCAAATACAGATCAACAGTTTGAAATAATGTTTATATCAAACAGAATAGCACAATGTGCTCTTAGTTTTGTTTACAACATTGGTATATTAGGTGTTTTAGAAGCTGATGATTTGCTGATGAGTTTATACAGTGTCCCCATCAAAAACATCCAGTGAGCATCAGTTCTGTGGGTTTAAACACCTTGTCAATAAGACACATTAGAGGCGAATGAGTTAATTGGCTCCAGCTGTAACCACTATGGTAACTCACATAACCACTCACATTACTACTGTGCTTAATGGTAAGTCATCTCAGAATGCACAATATTCCAAGCCTTGTGGCAAATGGCTGCAACATCAGGAAACCACAGTGTGACACAATCCTGTCAGCCAAGAACAGAAGTCCATTGAAACTGGAAAATTAAAGACCAGGTGATGTTCTGATGAACATTCTGATATTTAATCTGAAAATGAACTGAAGCTCTTAAACATGAACATTTTTTCGTTGTGCTATAGAGAGTGTACTGACATATGGACTGTTGGTGAGGTTTTCCAGCTGCACTACAAAAGGCACTGCAGCGAGTGGTGAACGCAGTGGGGACGCTGCCTTTGCTGAGTGCACAGCATCCTGCGCGATCAGCATCATCCTGCACATCACCAGTTTAGTTACTACACTCAGGTAAACGGAACCTGTGGGCAGGTCCACGCGTGTCAGAACCAACAGACTGTTCACAGGCTGTGAGGCTGCTAAATGATGGGTCCTCCCTCCGCTGCCCCTACCCTCATCTATTCTATCACAAATTACTATTATATTAACTGTGAACTGGACTTCGCTTTGATGCAGCACACACAATAGACAGACTTTTCTTGTGGTTCGGCCCCTCTGCCCTTATATCCTATTTCACATAGCCGTTATGATTACTGCACTGTTGTACTATGGTCACACTTTATTACATGCCAGGAAAGAAGATGCCCTAATCATATCTTGTTGTTAGTTATACTCTGTTATTTATAACAATGACAATAAAGTTAATTGATTGATTGTTTCATTCATTATACACTGTTATGCATTGCACTGCTGCCACATGATTGACCAATTAATCAAATAAATACATTTCAGTCATAGATGAATCACTAATAAAATTTTTGGTTTGCAATCATATTCTGTTTTTGATTGCTTGATTGATTGATTGGTGGATTTATTTTGCTTTTTTTGCTAAACATTTAACACTGTACAACCCATTAATATTAATGGCTCTATAATTTGTACATGGCTTTACAATGTTGGAATTTGGAAAGTTGGACAACAGCAGTATGTTTTTATGGAATTGATCATGTGCAGAAAAAGCGCACCTGAATATATGGAGCACAAAGCACAGATTCCCACCCATTTTCGTTTTTCACCATTTTCACATTTTATTAACTTTATTATATATAATATATATTATATTTATTATATATAAAAAAAATTGTTTCATGAAGGAGATTTTTCTACCAAAATCTCAGAGAATATTATTTGGGCAGTATAGAAGAGTGACATTCTTGTTGTAAAGTTATACTACTACTGAACAATAGCATTACTGGTGTGATTAGTAGCGGGCTGTTTGTCTGGATTATGTCATTGTAATCTTTACTTTGAGCATCTGAAAACAAATACTGATGATTATTTTTCATTAGTTCTGTGTGGTGCACAGCAGTACTGTTACAACTTATTCAGAGTAGGTCCATGCTAATGTATCATAGAGCAACTTTTTTATATTTTCGGAAAATGCAATTGCAAGTAATATATATTTTTTTTTACACATGCTTATAATAAGTATTACCTGGGGCTCTGTGGCTTCGTCCATATGGAGAGAGGCCAATCCCTGAGGAGCTACTTGACTCTGGTAGAGCTGGTATGATAGGCAAAGCACCCAAAACATTACCCAGAAGTCTGGGGCCCATCGTCAGTACCCGCACCTTCACATCCCGGTAACAGTGATTAATCATCCGCAGGTGAATGTTGACTTTCGTCTTGATCCGGATCAGACACTTCACCATGGTGGTTTGTGAGTGTGTGTATGTGTACGTGTGAGAAACTCTCTGATCAGGCTATGTTTTGTCGCTGTGTGGTTGAGTGAGAGCAAGAGGGGGAGTAATGGAGAAAGAAGGTATTGGCATCAAAGACTGGACATGTGAATACTCAGGAATTTGCTCCTCCTTCAGTTCTGTGTGCACAAGCGGAGCTCTCTATTTACAGCAGCGGTAATATTAGATCTGTAGTCACTAACATGGAAAGCACACCTCTTAATGACGTTGACATGTTATGCCTGTGTGAGGCAAAGTGAGAGGATAGTTTTAAGCTTTATGTTATACTAAGTAGTATAATAAATAATGAACACTAAAAAATTATTATTATTATTATTAATATTATTATACAGATTTATATATAGAACATATTAGATGTATTACAGCTTCTTTATATATTAAAGATATATATCAGATTTTGCATCATAGCTGGACTTTTATTTGTATGAATGACAACAAGAATAAGATACAACAATTGGAATCCTTACTATAGCATGTTTACAGCATTCAAAAACAATTAATTAAGGTGCAAACCTTACACACACATCCTGTACTCATATAGTGTATACCCCAGGACCAACGCAGAGTGACAAGTCCAGGTGAACACACTGCACAATGGCAAGCGCTCTCATGTTGCAGATAGACTGACTGCTAGAAGACGTCTGCAATTCTTCAACATGTCACTTTTTGACGTGGCAGACCAATACCCGGAGTTATTTTTAGTCTGCTGTAAAGCTGCTTAATCTGTGTACTGCTGTACTGCTGCCCTCCTTAACAACACACACATGCATGTGCAATAGTTAAAAACAGACTTGCTAAGCTAGCTGAATTAGCATCAGAATAGCACTGAACCCTTTCAACTTCTAGCTTATTATTAGTTATTCATCTTAAAATATACACTAATTTATATTTTAATTGGATGTAATAAAATATTTAACTATAATGATCACCATTGCAGAGTAAAAACCAAAATAATGTATTTAACTCCAAAAGAGTCTAAGCTGATTAAAAGTCAGCTGAAGGAATTTTAAGACATTCAAAAAGAAATTTTCCTCAAGAAATTTTACACTTTAATCATTAAACAATGAGCATTAGAATTGTTGGATATTCAAATTAAAGCTAAGAGGAAACAGCAGAATGATGGTCTGCAAATTATGCAAGTCACAACCATTGGAGAGCTCAATAATTCAGTTGCTATCACTGCACTGGTTTGCTAAGATTATCTTACCAAACCTCAACTAGCAGAATTAATCATTTTGGTTGAAAATTTATTCAATTCAATTCAATATTATATATATATAGAGCTTTTAACAATGGTCATTGTCTCAAATCAGCTTCACAAAATGAAAAGAAAATTTATGGAAGTGTGTATGAGTGAGAAAAAATGTGTTTAGATAATAATGAGATGAGCAAGCCAAGGGTGTCAGAGACGGTGGCAAGGAAAAACTCCATGAGATGGCAATAGGAAAAAACCTTGAGAGGAACCAGACTCAACAGGGAACCCATCCTAATTTGGGTCATAATGGATAGCAGGGATTATATAACGACCTCATGTGTTTTAGGCTGCTGGAAGTTCAGTATAATAGAAGTTGTCTAAGTTAACATGCAGTCCAGTTCAGCACAGGGGTGAGTCAGCAGGTGCAGAGGGCAGATGGGGGGTCTGGATCACTGGGAGCTCAGGAGCAGCATGTAGTTAAGTAGTTACGCATAGACAGGATTGGGGGTTGACGGTCAGCACCATGTTTACAAACCACCAGAAAACAAAGGATTTCCATTTTCTATAGTGTACTGACTTCACTCTGAGCATTACAGAGGTTTCATGTCACCAGCTATACCGTACTGAAGATCTGTGACGGACGCTTTAACTAATGTGCAGCATAAGAAGCAACTGGCTTTGACTGAAATTGATACTTGAGTTAGTGATTTAGGACTTTTGAGATATAGACCATACTTCGTAGCCCATACTTCAGAACATGGAGGCCAAGGTCAAACTCAACATATTCTTTGTTCAGATGGACAGTGGTTTATTTTATTCTAGATTTAAGAGGGCTGAAACTGTCCCCTGCCATCCCATCCCATCCCGCAATCAGATTTTATTTATGACATGAAACCACAGGAACAGTTTGTATCAGCAGAGCAACATAATTCGTCTCTGTGTCCCCATCAATTAGGAACGCTTTCATGGTTCGCCTTGCCAGGAAAGGCATTTCAATTCAACCCTTTGATCTTTCTCAGCGGGAGACCGATGGTGATTTATGTTCGTCAAATTCTCTGTACAAATTTCAAGAAACTGCCGTCAGCTAGCCGACTCAGGCACCACTGTGACAGTCCGATCACAAAATCGACAGGCTTGCCCAAGGATGGGTACTGCTCTCAACCCTGCAGGTGGAACAAACCATGGAAGGCCTTACTGAGAGCGGTCCACTTGCTGGCATAATGCGGTGGACATGCGGTTCATGAAGCGGTTTCATCTGGAAAACACTAAGGGTATACTGAACTCCTTCCTGGCAGAGCTGCACAGTCCATTGGGACAAAATGTACTGGGTTAACACCTTCATCACCAATCCTGCCCATGCTGCATCAATGAGTCCTGTTTGTGGACATGAAATAGGCAGGAAGACCTCAGTTTGCACTGCTAGTCCACTTGTGGTTGGGACACTTTGGGGGACCAAAGAGATTTGCCACCTTCTGCCAGGTTACCTGCTGGTAGTTTGCAAGATGTAAGACCAGGAAACACTCCTGAACACTTTAGTACACAGGCCTTGTGTGATCTTACACACTATTAGACATGTGCACTGGTTGAAGCCTGTGCCGAAAAATCAAGTTTTTGGCAATAACTCCATCAGCACCATCGAATTTCCAATTGAACCAGATTTTCCCATAGCAACTATATTACTGACCAAGCATTGGAGAAGATGATAAATACTACATTAAGTAAAGTTTCTTAACATGGATAACTGATATATTAACTGTAATCTTGTGAAGTATTTCTAGAGGATTTGTTTAAAGTAAACTTGACCAAAAGTTACGGGATTTTTACTTGACAGTTGACACTTGTGTGTCAAGTGCTCAATCCTAAACCACCGAGCCATCGCTTTCTTTATTTTATGGACTGCAAATTGCTTATAAAGCTGGAATTCTTTTTTTCCTTCATTTTTATCCAAAGATGAAGACAAGATTTTTTTCCTGACACACCAGGTAAGACATTTGTTAAGGAAGATTAAATTTGTCTAGATTCACACGATTGAAATATGAGATAATAGAAGTTTTAATTTTTAATTTCACTGCTGTTGGCCATTAAAAAGGTACAACGGATTAAATTAGTTAAACACACACACACACACACACACACACACACACACATACACACACATGGTGCTGTGATGGTTTAGAATAGATGTGTAAGTAATATCTCTACAACAGAGAAAATCTGAGCAAATTCGAAAGCATATGAGTGTGTGTGTTAGTGTTAATGAATGTGTGAGTGTGTAGAGGTGTGTACAATATGTGTGTGTGGGAGTCAGGGTGTCTGCTTGTGTGTGTGTGTGTGTGTGTGTGTGTGTGTGTGTGTGTGTGTCAGTGAGGCTCTTGCAGAGAAAGATCGATGTGCGGGGTTTCCTCCTGCACTAAGAGAAGGCTAATTAAAGTTCACAAACAGCATGAGGAGTTCATCCAGCTACAACCCACTGTGGACTGGCAGCTGAATGTTTGTGTGTGCATGTGTGTACACGTGCCAATCAGCGAATCCTCTGGAGATACCCAACCCTGAACGGACTTTAAATGTGTCTCTACTGCTGAGACCTGTCCTCGGTCGTGTCTTCGGATATACAGTGGACACGCGGTCACAATTACCGCAGTGAGACAGTGCGCCGCAGTGTTATTTTGAACATGTCATTACGCGTTTGTTTCACTGGGGAGGAGGCGGCATCGCTAGGCGGCGTTTTAGGGGTGGTGATGATCGACTGTCTTATTCGGGAGGTGGCATGCAGTCAGCTGTCTTATTCTTCTTCCTGTGGGCCAGTGATGATACAGCACGACTTTATAATAAGGTTAACTGGACTATATGACTATTGTAATAATGTCACTGTCTCAAGACCATTTAATGTAATATAATAAGTATGGATTTGAAGAGACAGTTATTAAACTGCTTTCTAACTATGTTTTCTCCACTGTTTTTAGAACAGGGAAGGAAGGGTGAAACAAAGGGGGCTTTCCCACATTCCTGAACTTTTCGCTTTTTTGCTTCCCAAACTTGGGAAGGATTGTTCCTTGTCTCTTGAATCTGTCCATTGGGACAGAACGTACTCACTCAAACAAAAGGCATCACTGTCCACTAAATGCATTTCCAACTCCATCACAGAATTCAGCAATGACAACAACAGGGAGACATTGTTTTGCACTGCTTTGACAAACTGTCCCAAATTGTAACGCTTGTTCTTTGTCACTTGAATCTATGACATGAAATGCCTTCAATGACCCATGATTTGACCATGCATCATGTATGAATGTTAAGATATACTGATGAATCTGACAGGACTCTGCTATGAGCCATGACAAACTCATCCCAAACGTTTAAGAAGGGTTTTAAGAACAGTGTCCAAGAACTGTCAGGAACTATTCAAGAAGTATCAAAGAACTGTCCAAGAACTGTCAGGAACTTTTTAAGAATTGTCAGGAATTACCTACCAACTGTTACAAAGCAGCTACTGACCTCATTATTTGCTATGAAATGTCAAGATTTGTGAAGACATACTATGATTCCTCATCTGTTTAATGACCCATGATTTGACCATGCATCATGCATGAAATGTTAAGATATACTTATGAATCTGACAGGACTCTGCTATGAACCATGACAAACTCATGCCAAAGTTTTAAGAAGGGTCAAAAACTGTTGAAGAAGTGTCCAAGGACTGTCAGGAGCTATCCAAGAACTGTCAGGAATTACCTACCAACTGTTACAAAGCACCTACTGACCTCATTATTTGCTTTGAAATGTCAAGATTTGTCAAAACCTGCTATGATTCCTCATCTGTTAACATCCACCTGGATCTCCAGAAGCTACGGACCTGACACTTACTACTCATCATCAGCATACGCAGTGTCATATCTATAAAAACATCTTTAAAGTCTACAAACCTCTACAATCAACTTTTGAATAACTTCTGAAATAAACTGCTACAATGTTTCTGTAACATTTTGAATTTGAATCATTATTCTGCCCAGGACTTCTCCTGCAGATCAGTACCAGTTGGAAATGTAGAAAAGTCCTCGATAGAAATTGAAAGTGAGTTAGTGGACTGGGTTTATTGGTACAGAATGATGATGTAGACACATTGAAGAGCACTAAAGCCAATCAGATGCTGTTACCTAGAAGGATGAAAATCACAGGTGTTTTGGTGCTGGTTTTGGAGAAAACAGTGAATCGAATGTGTTTTAGACCTTACTGGAGAAACTGGACTCTGGAACTTTTTTTTAATGATGTTAAACACAAGTTAATTTGTGACTTAAAGGGTTAATGGAAATCTGGCAAACCTAAGCCTACAGGAATCTGATATACATATGGATCAGCAAATGTAAAACATGGCCTACTCTGGTTAATTTGACATAGGACCGGGACGTCTTTGATATTTCTATACCAGCAAATGACACCTCACTTGGAGTGGGGCAAAAATTTATTTAGTCCGCCAGAAATTGTGCAGGTTCTCCCACTTAAAAAATAAGAAAAAAAATCAAGAAAATCACATTGTAATGGAAAATAAGTATTTGGTCACCTACAAACAAGCAAGATTTCTGGCTCTTATAGACCTGCAACTTCTTCTTTAAGAGACTCCTCTGTCCTCCACTCGTTACCTGTATTAATGGCATCTGTTATCAGTATAAAAGACACCTGTCCACAACCTCAAA
>JAOVVB010000015.1:3770704-3787861 GCA_028570985.1 Heterobranchus longifilis | reverse complement strand
CCCTCTGCCAGACATCTGCCAGATGAAAAAGACGACGTCGCATAGACGTCTCCGCGACGTGTGTGTGCTATCTGGGTTACCACTAAAAAGTGCAAACCACTGTTTTCATTTATAAATGCTTGAACTACTTAAATAGCTAGGTGAGTAAGAGATAATGTAGCCAGATATTTTGATGTTTTAGTTTGAAAGTTTTGTATTAAACATAACCATTTGCAGGGCAAGCGTAGCTCAGTGTTTAAGACATTGGACTATGGTCTAGAACTCCACCACTACCAAGTTGCACCTATTGGGCCCTTGTGCAAGGCCCTTAACCCTCAATTGCTCAGATGTATAATGAGGTAAAAATTGTTAGGTTTAGGGTGACTTTGAATAAGGGTGTCTGCCAAATGCTAAAATCTTTAAACAATGACCTAAGACATATCTGTTTCTTCAATACTTTGGTTAATCCCCAAAAATAATAATAAAATAAAAACCCGTGCCAACAGTACATAGTTTTTGTTAGTTGCTCTAGATAAGAGCGTCTGCCAAATGCCTAAATGTAAATGTTAAAATGTCACTTTGATGTTTGGTAGTGATTGTCTGTCTGTTGTTTACATATGTCTTCTTTCTCATAAAGGTAAATAATAGGATAAGATGTAATGTACAGTATATTTTTGCTTTATAGCTAAGTACATTTAAACTACTAAGTGACTGAATCCCCAGCAGAAATTGGGTAAGTTAGCAAGCCATAAAATGGGAGGGTTGTGTTAGTCAAACACCTGGCAAGTTGTGTGTGAATTGGATGGTTGTGATGTATCCGCTGTGGCAACACCTCGACGGGAACAGCCTAAAGACCAACAAACAGCATACAGTATACTTTTGATAATGTAGGTAGTGTTCACTTCAGCATAGCTTACTTGCGTAGTTAACATATTTGTTAGTTAAGTAATTTGTAAAGCAAGTATACTTATACTCATACTTGAATTAATGTCTTGATCACTACTTTTCCATATATTAATCCATATAATACTTTTCCATATATTAATCCATATACAAATCATTCATATAATCCTTATATGAATGATTTGTATAGCAGCAGCAGCACTTTAATTAAAGTCGGTGTGTTTTGTACTCTTTTCACCACTTGCAGGCAGCAGAGAGCGAGTCACAACTTAAAAGTAATGTGCTGTGCTCTAGTGACAAGTGAAGCATAAATTACTTAATCTTCAGCTCTGTCATTTCACATGGAATACAATAGCAGACACAGAAAGTGTATTGTTGGGATTTATCCTGGCCTTCATTTTTCTTTCTAGAATTCCAAGAATGATATAGAATTTCTCTTTGTGTTGATCAGGGTTATCTGAGGAGACTAGGATATTGTCCAGGCTTGTGACAAGACTTTCTTTGTTAATCAAGAGTTGCATTATCTCGTGCTGGAAGAACTCTCGAGGATTCTCAAATTGAAAATAAGTTTGTTATTGCAGTAGCATTTACACAGGGACAGAGAACACAAACTCCACCCATAATAATAATTATTATTATTATTATTATTTTTACAATGTACAATATTTTAACAATGGTCATTGCATCAAAGCAGCATTACAGAATTAAAGGAATTACAGAATTAAATTAGAAAAACATGAGGAAAAAAGTATAAATTATAATAAACATTTTGACCCTGATGAGCAAGCCATAGGCGATGGTGTCAAGGAAAAACTCTTAGGATGAAATCTTGAGAGGAACCAGACTCAACAAGTAACCCATCCTCATTTGGGTGATATTAGATATTATGAACATAAATCAGTCTGTGTTATATCTGTGTGCTATAAGGCTGAAAGTTCAATTTAACAGAAAAGATGTTGACATTACATTTTTATCCTTGCTGTATTAAAATAACTATGGTAGGCTATAATAATAATAATAATAATAATAATAATAATAATAATAAAAACTACAATTAACTAAAGCATGTAGTCAATTACAATAGTAAGTGTTACAGTTTGGACTTAATTAGAATACTACAGATTACTAAATTTTGTAGTGAATTACTATAGTAAATACAAAAGTTTACTATAGTTTGTAATCAATTACTGTAGGAAATACTACAGATTACTTCAATGTGTGCTCAATTTTTATATTAATTACTGCACTTTCCTATGGCATATTATAGAAAACAACAGTATGCTACAATAAAGTATAGAATTTTTTCCTGTGGATGGCCTTCTTCTCCACTCCACTATGCAATAATCATTGCTTGGAATCCTGGTCACCCCATCCACCAAATTCTAAAATGCAAAACAAAGCACATAAATTGCTACTACAGATAGTGTAGTAGTCGTACCTTCTAAGACTGGCTTCTTTCTTGACTTTCACCAAGCACACTCAACAATGGCTTGAGATTTAATTGAAAGATATCAGCTCAGAGTTATGTTTTAGTGTGACCCATAGGGCTAATAGTCTCCGGCTTGTTTTTATCCTTTTTTTTTTTTTTTACAGTTTTGTTACAGTGCAGTTAACTGACCACAAATTGATCATAGACATCAATAACATTTCCACATTGATTTCAGATTCTGTGACCTTACATTTGTTGGTTTGTGCTCTATTGGCCATGGTTTAACTCACTTAACTCCCTATACCAATATGTATTATATATACAAAGGAAATGTTACCATGAATCTGTATGTCTTGTGTCAACTTCTAATAAGGAAATAAATTTGTACCAACAACATAATGTCTTGGGCCATGTTCTGGGTGTTGAGGGTTTAGGATATATATTTTACTTGGTACCAACACATATTCCCATTCGCAAGTATGTATCATTTACTGGTACCTACTTGATGAGACATATAATGTGCAGTGTTCCTTATTGTCCACTTAGTGTCAGCAGATCCTTTAAAACTTTCCTTCTGCAGTGACTAAAATGTGAAGCAGTAAGTCATCAGGAAACTGAATTGGAGTTTCTATTTCTATTTCATTGTTAGAACAAAGCAGTTGGATGTACCTAAAATGTGTCAGTGTTCACTTGGTGGTGATGATGTAATATGTATAGGATATGAGTGTCTATGCAACATACTGTATTGTCTTAAGCTGAAGGTCAGAAGTTTAAATTCAAATGAGTCAGTGTGCTGTTGTCATAATGGAAATACAATTAAATAGTAATACAAGTTTGCTGAGAACAACAAAGTAATCTATTACTATATAGTAAATACATTATCCTTGGACACTTTATAATATCACGATGAGCAGGCTTACTAAAAAACACACTGGTAATAGTTTGACATTTTAGTTTGTTGACTTGTAATGTCCTGAACTAGATTTGTCTGTGTACAAAATTGAATGTTGTTTAGTAATTAGCTCATCTATATTTAAAGATTTAGTTAAAGTTCGGCTTGATTTTTAAATGTAAGAAATGTTATAGCTTCAGTAACAGAATTGACATTGTAAAATATACATGGTGACCAAAAACTAGCAAGAATTTTCCTTTACTCATCCATTCAATCTCTTTGATGCTTATCCTGTACAGGGACGAGGGGGGCCTGGAGCCTTCCTAGAGAACACTAGGTGGGGTACACCCTGAACAGGGAGCCAATCCATCCCAGGACACACAAGCATGCACACACTCCCTTACATACTATGGGCAGTTTGGAAACTCCAATTAGCCTGTCGCGCATGGACAAAGGGAGGAAACAGGAGTACCCGGAGGAAACCCACCAAGCACGAGGAGAACAGGCCAACAGACCCGAGGTGGGAATCGACCCCTCGACCCTTGAGGTGCGAGCCCACAGTGCTAACTGCTACGCCATCATGAAGCAATTTACCTAAATCACCTGTTTTGGTGGGAAGGAGCCCACCAAAAACAGTTTGTTGTCATAACACTGCCTCCAGAGACTTGTACAGTGGCCACTATGCATGATGGGTGCATCACTTCATGAACTTCCCTTCTTAACCTGACACACCCATCGCTCTGGTATAGTGTCAATGTGAAATCTTCAAAACACATGACATTTTTTCTCTGCAGCAAATTCAAGCCTTTTTTCTTATTAGTCTTACTAACAAGTGGGAAAAAATAACAAGTTACCTTCCCCATTAAACATAGCTATGGGTTTTAAGATTTTTTTAACTGTTACTTGAAGTGTTTAAGTGATCTCCATTCATAATGTTTTCTGTCTACATTTTTTCCGCAAGGTTGTTTTCTTTGCTTGATGCAGCCCAATGATTTGACCCTTCTGAAATGGCAACTTATACAGAGTGGATTGGACATGGTTGCTGCAATTTTGACAGATGCCGACGCTATTGTGAAGCATGTTAAAGCTGTAGTAAAACAATACCAATAAACTGAAAGAGGAGCTGAGATTGAGGCTGAGTTTTTTTTTTTATTCCATTAAATGTGAACCAATCCTAGAGCACAAATGCAGGTCTTACTCACTATATCATAAAGTTTTCCATCTAATAATGGGATTTTCAGCTGCCCTTCTTAAAGCTGATGTTTTTTTTCTGAGCCAGGCTTCTGTAGAATATTACAAAAAATCACACAGAGGGTGAGTAATAAAAATAGATTATTTAAAAAGGATATTTAAAGAGGACAAAGCAATGAAAAGAACAAACAGACAGCTTCAAAGGACTGTGTGCTGAAATGGAACCTTTTCTCATATGCATGTTCTCACCCAATCTGCATGTGTTCCTGAAAATGTGTTCTTGTCCAGAAATCTGAAATGGGATGCAAAAATTTGTATTGTACAAAATGACTAGTGACATCTTTTGACTAGTGTCCTTTTCACTAGTGTAAGGTTTTTCTCACATAAATAACTGTTGTTATAATAGTAGCAATGAATAACCTGATATTGCAATGCTTTTGATTTTGAAAGCGATGCATTAGCTGCAGATCCACTTACAGTGAATGTAGCACTATCTAACATGTCGGCATTGCATGAACACCAGCACTAATGCAATAAGTTGGGTATGTCCTACCTACTCTATAAAAATGTCTATAGTGTCTGCCCATTTGCTCCTATTTAAATCGCTCCTATTTGCTTAACTCTGATCTGCAGATATACATACTGTACTTGGAGTTCTGTAATATCAGGTGATGCTCTTTAAAAGCCCAAGGAGTACCCGGAGGAAACTAATCTCACATTAGTAAAACCTTGGACAGAGTTTGTTTTTAATTGAGTGTTGCCAGGTGGATATTCAAAAACTGAGAAGTGGGGCTGTGTAGTTTGAAAATGCGGTACACTATCTAAAACTGTAAATGGCAAAACTGACCATGTAGCACTGATTCATTATTTTTAAAAAATGCATGCTTGTATATATTAAAAGTATTAAAGAACTCAAGATATTCAAGTGAGCAATATGTCTCGTAGATGGTTGTGTATATTGCACATGAGTGGAAACTTGGCTGTGCTGGGATATGAACTCATAGTGCTGCATTTTTTTTTCCAAATAATTACAATAATAAGATTAATTACATCTTCTCCAAATGAATTACATTAATAAGATGAGTTTTATAAAACGAAGCCACAAAAATAAATGAAGCATCAAGCAAACTCAAGAACACCTTATCTACCTTATGACCAGTGCAATGTTGTGCTGTTTCTTTTGGAATAGACATGACAAAGCTGAGAAACTGTCAAATATGGCTAGCATAGTACAATACTTTTAAATTAGCATCCGGAATACCTAAGCATGTTAACATCCTAAAACAAAACTCCTATGTTTTGTATATAAATAATTACATTCCCCTCGGTGAGCTAATCCTCTTATGTGTAAGCGACTGTGTTACAGAAACAAGTGTGACGTAGGAATTGTAATTGGAAATGCTGCATGATCCTTAGTGAGTGTGTGTGACAGAATTAAGGTCTAGCTGACACGGCAGTGAATACATAAGAAAGGACAGTGTGACTACTAAAAGATGGATGGGTGCTAAAATATACATGTATATGTAATACACATACAGTATATGACTAAGGTTAATAAAATGATTGACCTGTAGCAGGAACAAGCCTTAAGGTAATTTCAAGGAGATTTCAGTCACAGGAGATTTTGTAATTCATCAGAATGTGCACTGAAGGTGGAAACTCCAGTATTGAGTACATGTACACATTATGAAATAAGGTATTGTGGGAACAGTACAGAGTGTAATGAGTACACTTGGTTCCTTACCAGTTCAATGAATAGTTAATGGCTCTGGCTTCCTAAAAGGTTTCAACTGGGAACATTTTGTGACAGTAAAACCCTCGGCTTTAAACCCTCTGCTTTACAATGAAAATTTCAAACAAAGAAGGTAGATAAGGATACGAGCCGAAGGAATCAAAGCAACTTAAACGTTTATATTTAACTTGATATATATAATTTATGTTGCTGAAACACTCTTACTTATTCACTTTCAGGAACCCCTTCATTCTGGTCAAGGTAAAGGTAGAGCTGAAGCCATATCCCAGGGTCACTGGGTATGAGTCAGGAATGCATCCAGGATGGTATGCTATTCCACTGAAGTGCACCATACACAAACACATTCATACCCAGAGGGAAATTTATCACATTTTTGATGGCAAAACAAACTGACTAATCGCACACGAACACATAGAGAGAACATGCCGAGAAGCTCCACACAGACAGTAACCTGAGCTCAAGATCAAAACAAGGACCCTGGAGCTGTCAGGTGGCAAGGCTACCCACTGTGCCACATTTGCTAAAAGAAACATCAAACATTATTTAGAACCTTAAAACTTAGCCCAGTGGGCATGCCGACTAGACTTAATAACTGAAATTGTTGGGGGGATTTTAGTATGAGTACTTCGGGAAGTTAGTCCAGAAGATGTTTGGGGTTTTAAGGTTTTTAGGGTGTTAACACTTTAAGCATCCTAAAGTTGTTCCTTCTACACAATAGTTTCCCATGTGTTGAATTAACACCTGTACTTAAAGTGTTAAATTCACACTCTGGATTTTACTGTGTGGGACTGTAGTCCTGAAGAAAATCCTGCAGTCTTACTTGTGCCCACTGGGAGTCTGGAGTTTTTCTTTTGCTGATGAAACTCAAATCTTTTCTTTAGAATCTTAGAACTTTTGAACATGTCAAAGTAGTAAGCTCCTAATAATTCAGACATTTGGATTAGCCTGCTTAGAAGATATCAGAGATAAGAATATTGAACTTTAAGAAGAAAAAAAAAAGGTTTTGGATGACTATTGTTCTAGCTGTTTGAGAGGGTTAAACTTGGGACATTATCTGAAATTGAAACTACCACTGTCAAAGTCTACATAGAAATTTAAAGAGATCCCCTACAAGGAGAAACCAAAACCAAAGGGGAAAATGGAAACTACTTCTATAAACCTGAAATTTAACATAAAACCGATACAAAGGCTGTAACTTTATTATGGGAGAAATTGAAACTTTTTATACCTAAAATGTTTGTCATAGAAATATGAGCTTTAACTTAGGTTGTTGTTGGTCTTTCGGCTGCTTCCGGCAAGGGGTCGCCACAGCCGAATACCCAGTCTGCACAACAACTTGGCATAGGTTTTACGCTGGACACCCTTCCTGACACAACCCTCCCATTTTATCTGGGCTTGGGACCAGCACTGCATCCAGTGGCTGGGGTTTGGGCACTGGCTGGGAATCGAACCCGGGTCTTCCGCATGGCAGACGAAACACCTACCACTGAGCCACCAGTACCCTCTAAGCTTTAGCTTAGGTTACAATCATATAAAACAATTATTATTAGAAGCACGTGCTTTTTATTGCTTTTCTATAAATTTATATGCTTATACAAGTGTTTTAAACATAGAAATAAATTATTACTAGAACTTAGAACTTTAACATTAAGTCATACTCAGATAGATCCATACTCGGTAGACCTTCTGTAGAACTCTATAATTCAGAAGACTGACCCATCGTGTAACATCTGTGCTTCTGTATCTTATCTGTTGATATATTCGGTGTTTAAATTAATGGGCTTAGACCTGATGTTCAGGTGACAACACATACTTTACCAATGCAAATGGACTGAATTCTCATTTAAGAAATTCTATATTACTCTAATTTTCTGTTTCTTCCCTTTGTTGATCCTGGGATGATGCCAAAGTTGTTAAATTTGTAATGTACTCTATGTAACACATTAAGTGTTTTTAATATAGACTTGCAAGTTACATTTGTGTCCCAGGAGATTCGTTCTGATAATTTTCCTTTGTATTTTTGTCCTTCCTCCACGGTCCTTGTCATTATGTGCCTTGGAAAGTTTTCTGAGGTCTGACATTTGAATACACATTTACATATCAATGTGTATTTTTCCCCATGGGATGTAGGATGTTTTATCTTAAATACATGCATGCTTGTTTTCTTGTTCGTGTCTCTGAGGCTGAAACTACACAGTTCTTCATTATATGTTTTGGGGATTTTTAGGATATAGTTATGGTATATGTACTGTATATACCATACATAAGAAGAATTTAAGCTTTACCTCAATAAACACACTAAAATGATCTTACCCTTTCCTTTTTCATAGCAAGAAGGATGTAACTTGTTTTTTATAAAAAAAAAAAAAAAGCATGTTACACTGTCAGGAATATTTAGCAGGACCAGGGTAATTTGCACACATTTTTCTGGTTTCCCCACATTTTCAGGACATCTTAGTCCTGACAACACACACATAAACACACAGTGAGAGTTCCTGTCTGCCTCTCAAGTGTGGTGACATATAAAAAAATTCCGTTGAAACACGTGATGTGCCTGAAAGTTTTTGAGAGACCAAGCCTGGAAAGTCTGGAAAGTTTGGTACTACAGTGCATCTCAGGTCATTCTGGGTTAAGGCTGGCACTTGTGTTTTAGTTAGTAGTTAAAGAGAATAATGCAGGAACATTTCTTAATTTGTTCAGTCCTCTAAAACCCGAACCAAGATTGCATCAAACTTCATACAAAGTAAACAAAATGTTGAAAATGGGTGGTATTATACTTTATAAGACTACTTGACTTTCTGCACGTTCGCTTTCTGGCATGTCCTTTTTAAGACATGTTGAGGAAGTGAAATTTCATTCTTGCACTATTTGGCGTCACTGTTAAGCAATATCCTAATCTCTTAATTTATGATGTGTGTTTTCTATTTGTGTTATATGTTCTCAAGACTTTTCCATTAATATTCGGTATATATTTTACAGCATTTTGAAGCTCATGCCTATGTCCATCCTTTCCACAGTGCCTACGCTCAGTATGTGAGAGGAATCACGTCCACCTGAGTCTCTTCTCCCCTCCTCTTCTCCCCTCCTCCTTTCCTCTCTTCTCCTTCCTTCCAGCTGCAAACTCTCTCACCTACCCAGTGCATGCTCCACCCCCAAAACCAACATTACTCACTGACCCTGAGTAGATGTGTTGGCATTCTATTGTTGGCATACGCACACAGCTGAGGATGAACAGCACTCAGGACTGCTCACATTTCACGACAAGTAAAAAGTCAAACAATGAGTTAATATGCACTTTATTTTAGTGCCTGTGCAAGATAAAGATAGACCTAGAACTGTGTATTAAATATAATTTTACATTACCTGAAGCGCTTGAGTTCTGACTTGTCAGTTTTCTGTAGTTGAACTACTTTTAACTGTCGAGTTTGTTCCCCCCTTGGCTAGATTATAATTACCACAAATTCTACCACAATACAGTCATTTAGTTTTCTGTCGCTAATATGATAGTATTGGCTTAGCATCAGGGACATGCAAAATATTCGAAAACTAACTGGAAGGGGTGGGGAATGAGATTGGCAGGAAAAGAGCAGAGAGTGGCGTACGTGATCTCTGGCATGCCACGCCGCAGGGATCAATTATTCAGCCATGTGAGAGAAAAAGAGAGATAGAGAGAGGGATTACAGGAATATGAGGACAACCATAAAATGTAGAGCTTCTGTTGGGGAGTCTGCCAGTTAAATAGTGGCATTAAACTAAATCCCACTCCCTGCCATTGGATTCTATTTGCAAGTGAACACCAGCTGCACTGTGCACTAATCTTGATTCCATGGAAAGCCTTGATTGAGCTTCGCCCATGTTTCATGTTTTACCATGAAATTAATGCAGCAAATTGAAAGTATTTTTATTATTTTTTAATTAAAGCATGATGGAGTGTGATGGCAAAACAGTCTTATTACCATCCCAAATATTTAACACATTTATATTATTTTCTAATAATTGCAATTTCAAGCATGACATCATGCTTTTTATTTGTAAAACAGTTATGATTAATGTTGTAGACTGTTCATGTAAGTGTAGTTTGTTTGTTTTTTTGTCACTAATATTATAACACCTAAACCATTTATTATTCCTTCACCAGTCTATCTTTATGGAAATTAATAACACAAGCTAACATAAAAAACAGGCATGTTGGCATTCACTGTAAAGACTCCCCCATATAGAAAAACAACCCTAAAGTTACAGCTTTACTTCTGTTACAAAAACCTCAACAATTATACCTTTTTTTAATTATCCATTTATGAAGCTCGTTCACGATGCAGTCCCTTCAACCATCCAGTGTACAACAGAAACAGAGAAACCTCTGTCAGATCAGAGTGAAGCATTCAGCAGACTAATATATTAATTTAGAAGGGCTGTGATGAAGTCGTAAACACAAGGCTGTATGTAATCACATCATGTGCAGAAATTCAGTACAACACCATGACCGTGAGTGTGATCCTAATTTTCTTCAAAAGTTTTATAAACTCAAACTCAATACTGTATATCTGACATTTCAGATGTAATATGGGCAAATATTTTGTTTATTTCTTCTCGGTCTATGAAATAGTTCCCTTAGCAGCCACAGCTGGATAAAGCATTGCATGTCACCATGTTAATGTACAGTCTGACTGACAGCCTGTAGTGAGTGTGCTGTAGTTACAGCTTCAACTATTGCTGGAAATTCATGAAGTGAACTTAAAAAAGTGAAATGCTAAAAACTGAAATGCTCCAGTGATGTTGTACCAAATATCAGCACTCTCTGTAAGCCATTTGTCTAATGAAATTTGTGAACCAGAACTAACTGCTGCACACTTAAGCTTATCTCTGTTTTTTGTGGTACTCTGCTATTTCTCTTTATCACCTAATCTTCTGTGTCTTCCTCTTGAGAGCGAGAAGAATGCAGCATCATTCAAGGGAAGTGAGCGATTATCTCATTGGTCAACTCTATTGAAAATCCGGCTTTGCAATTCACTTACTCACACTGTCCCCGAGCGAGGGATAAATCCTTTAATATCCTGGCTGGCCCGCTGTCTGGCTGCTGTTCTGGGTCACGCTTTTCACTCCGATAAGAGTCAGCAGAGTTTTATTTTTGCTGGACATTGGCACAGTGTGTGCAGACTGAAACCAAGAACGCATTGGTTGTCAAATAATCGCTTGTAAATCATAGACAGACAGATAGACAGATGACTAATAATCTTCTTTATTTAATCACTTTATTAATATTAGTGTGTAAGAAAACTAAACGTTATTTATCATCTTTATCTTTCGCTTCCTCTCTCTCTCACTCTTTATGTCACAAAAGGACATACATATACAACCATCCATCTATTCCTGTAGCTCATGTAAGACATGTACATTCCAATGACTCAGGAAAAGCAATGTCTGATAAGTCAGCTTTGCCAGACAGCATTACTTTTTGCCCTCAAATCAGCATGAAGCCTAACTACTACAATGGAGGCTTGTATAAGCAGTCACTGCACCCAGACTAGGAGGGGGTGTGATGCACTCAATGACCTGCTCCTCTACAGTACATGGGACTGAGTGTATTTAGCCTCAAGGACTGATGCTTTAAAATATTGATGATGACACTAAGGAGCGTGGGAACATTTGCCGGAGGTAAGAGTGTAATTAGTCAGACTGGTAATCTACATAAAGAGCATTATCGGTCTATTTCAAGCAGGCACAACTAAGTGGATCATGTTTAACCACTGGAACAGCCATGTGTGAATGTAAGACACTTAATGAAACAAATCAGTTCAGAGGTTCGAGACTTAAACTCGAAGGCACGGACCATGCATTGAAATGCAAAGAGCCTCATCCAAGCTCCTGGAAGCCAAAATATTTTGAAAAAGAATTTTCAGCGTCCCGTTCCCCTGCCTGCATCGATTGCTTAAGAACTGTAAATATGAAAATATGTTCTGTTTCCCAGATAACAAATTTTGCTTTGCAGAATGTGAATTCAGAGCAGATCCTGGTCTCACCAGTGGACATGAGAGAAGTCACATCCACACTCCACACTATTAAAACAAAACTGCCACCACTATGCAAATGTTCCATAAAGGTGACTCGGTTTAGAGTCATGTGAGGTCATACGCTAATGTTCTGTCCCCAGCTGCCTTGGCTTACTTCACAACCACACATACACAGTTCCTTTAAAGTGTGTGCCTAATGTTATTCCAACAATAATCACCTAAAATAAACCGCTTTGTTATGTTAGAGGTTAAGACAGATGCTTGCATTTGTCAGAGGAAGCTGTGGTTTCAACACTGCTGCAAAGCCTGCTTCCTGTTTTCTTCCTTTTTTACAAAAAGATAACACTAACCAATGTTTTAGCCATTTGTAAGATGGACAAAGTAATTTGATTTTATATAAAAGGGGCTTTACAGGTCCAAATGTTCAGATGGAAAATGATCGGAATAAAACATGTCTGAAACATGTACAAGATTAAAAAATCCCTTTTAAAAAGAATTTGCTATTTGCTATGTAGTAGTGCAATCCAAACAATCCCAAACTAGATACTGTTGGAAAAATGTAGAATATTGTATATTTTGAAAGGTTTCAAGTTTTAAAGAGTTCTTTTCTTTTTTATTATTATTATTATTATTATTATTATTATAATTATTATTATCATTATCATTATTGTTGTTATTATTATTATTATTGTTATAAAAAAATTTTTAATTATTATTACAAATTATACATTTCGGAAATCTTAGAGGTTCTGGCTTTTAACATGTAAAGGCATAATGTTTAAACTGTATATTAAAGAAGTGTGGATTACTCTATTGTGAACAATTATAATAATCAAAAAAAAAATAATAATAAAAAGGTTTAATCACTTATTTGATCATTTAAGAGAAAAATAAATGCTGCACAGTATACATTGGTAATTGGTACACTTACATACCTTAATGGACATTTTACATTTTTTTTTTTGTTTTTTTGTTTTTTATTCATGATATAATAAAATTTGATTGCATTTATATGCATGTCTTAAGTCTGTGTGATTCTGCATATTGGTCATGTCTATTTTATAATGATGAGCGAAAAGAATTAGCCAATGGATTTTTATTATCATTTTTATTATCTCAGGTTTTATGGGGTCTACATCCTGTTTGAGTCCACCCTTATCCTCTTATATGATTTTACATGAATTAAGTCACATTATCTCCAACAAGCAGTTCGACTGAGTTCACTTTTTACTTTTCCGTACTGTGTGCTGCTGTATGAGCTGTCATAATTTCCCTGATGTGTCAATATAACTGAGTTCACACTCTATACACCCACTGACATAACTTAGTTCATAAAAATAAAAGTATATCCATCAGTGATTAGTTTATATATCTTCAGCTTTATTATTTTGTTGCTGGGGCATCTGACTGAACAACACGTCCCATAAGTGGTCATCAGACTGACTGGTTGTTGGCCTATTAATATCTTTTTGAGCTCATAATGCCGTGCATGACTGCTGTCACATCCACACAACTCTTCAGACTTGAAACTCACTATTATGTTTTATGATAAGATAATAACTGGGTTGGGCACAGAACAATTGCCAATGATATCTGTTTTTTTCCATTATCTTAGCCTATTGTATTTAACTAAAAATATATATCTTTATACTTGTATTTAACTAGCAGCTTAACAAGTTCCAACATCTAAAAAAAAAAGACATCCTCTGTTACAGAGGATGTAAATAGTTTGCTCATTATTTTATTAGACCAAATCATTTCCGGGTTCATATCTGCTTGTTTATTAGTGTAGATATTAAACCCTTACTCATGTCGTATTACTGGCTGTTGCATGGCTTTGGTGACCTATGATGAAATTATATTCACGTGATTATGAAGAAAAATGCTTCATCTTGTTTATTACCGGAATAAACATAATTATATAATTAGTGTCCCAGGATTGTGACACTTACGTGGAACGTGTAAGCTTGTAAAAATTGATTATTGGCAGTGAAAAAGCATTTTGGTGAAACTCTGAAACAAGTGGCTGGGTTGGCTTGGCTTGAATGCAGGGAGCAGATTTCACTCATTCCATTCTTAAGATAATTTGAGTCACACAATGAACAATAGGTGGCTATATAGTCAATCTCTGTCTTCCTTTTATGGCTATGGTGGGGTCTGGCGGGTAAAGACCTGGGACCAATCTCTGATCATATATTTATCCAAATAAAGGTGCATTAGCGAAATTATTATGCATGGATATTACATTTAGGTCAAGATCTGATCTAAATTTTAAGTGTTTGTTTGGGTAATTAATGATGTTACCGTATTTGAATAACACTATGAACTATGAATAGATGAGACAACTATTGTAATTTTGACATTCCAATACTATAATATTTCTTCAATCCTACATTTTAACATTTTCTACAAGCCATGATTGTATATTATTCCATCTATAAAGGACTCCATAAACTCCCCTTCCTCGTGCCCTGTAGATTACCCTGTCTCAGGCCAGGGAGTCACCTTCAGGTAAATAATTTATGGCAGCAACAAAGGATCCGGTACAGAAGCTTTCTCTTGTTTAGAAATTAATTAGGTTTCTGTGAAATCATTACGTTTATCAGCTCAGCTCCGGTATGTTTCAACGGATTTCTCTGCTACACACCCAGGCCACTTCACTGACACACAAATTTCCTAGTATCGTTTCCTTGTTTACCTTCTATTTATTGCCTTTTAAAGATATCCTATGCTGTAATTGACTCATTCAGTATTGCTAACCTGTTACATCGACTAGACTGAGGCCAAGTGTCTAGGACTGATAGACAAAGGTGGCTTGAACTGTATTTTCTCACCTCTTAGATAAAATGAGCATGTTAAAGGAATCATAAGTAAGCTGAAGGATGGAGTGTGGGTGGAAGTCAGAATTAATGACAGATACTGTCTAAATAAAGTCTCCCGGTGGGCCCAAGCAACCGGAGCGCTAAGTTAATGATAAGTTCTGCTCATGACCATTTTGGGAAAACAAGGAAAAAGACAAACCTTTATAGAAACATAAAAAATAAAAATAAAAAACCCAGGCCTTCCCATTTCCTTTTGATTATTTATTGGTCCAGGAAATATTTTTTCTTCCTTATTTAACATTTGGTGTTATAAAGAGATAAGGTGAGTGTGGCAATCACAACACAGAGGGCGCTTTGTACTCAAAATACAAATGCAGGTTTTACTTCAAAAATAAATAGATTAACGGAAAAGATACAGCATTACAAAATACAGTATTATAACTCGAAAGAAAGGAAAACACAAAAATAGTACCTTCTACTACAGTTAGGAGCAATTGCACCTACATTGGGTTATGCTTTACATAACTACCATTTGAGCCCAGCTAGTGCTCCTGAAAGTGCATTTAAATCTTCACTAAATTCTATAAATAATACTTGCTTTAAATATATCAAATAGTAAAGCTTGTTTTACCTATGAAATATATTGATAAATCATTGGAATTCAATTGGTAAACATTTGGTTTACATGAACTGCATATTGAAATCAAATATGACATTCTCCTAAAGATACACAGCATAACAGTATGATCTTAGATTATTAGTACCGAGAAGCGTTCTCGGCCTGAAAGCCGAAGCACTAGGCACTCTATGGAATTTGTTCAGTCATACATCAAGTAGAAATCACCCTTACTTCACCATAACACACTTAAAAATACCTTGTCAGTACAAATAGATTCCAGTTAGAAACACATAACGGTATTCTCAATCATACACATGCACACACACACACCCCCACATCACAGAATCATTCATTCATTCATTGTTAAACATCCATTCAACAGACAAAACTAAATCTAATAATCGATAACACATTAGCTTTCCCAAAGTCAGCAGCAGTATTCAGGAATTCGTTACAAACATCATCCAGAAATAAAACAAGTAACGTAGTTAGTATTAGTGGCCCTACATGGGGCATAGTGTGCTTTGTGATCACAAACACGAACATACACAGACACAAAAACACATACACACACACATGCGCGTCCCACACAGGTGCTTCATTATTGCCCTTTGAGGGTGAAAGACCCCCGGAGTGCACATTTTCTCTCCTCGCCCTTGCAGAAAGTGTCAGATCTCGAAGAGTCCTGCACTGCAACAAGTTTTTTGGTTCAATTAATTCCCAACAGAATGAAGTCAAAGCAAATCTTCCACCTCACTGGCAAAGCTGGGCAAGGTCATGCTTTTCAGTGGCTGCTTCATTTCCTGCAAGAACAAGCAAAAAGTTCGACTTTGATTAATTAAAGATCACTACTTACAAATCTATGACATTCACATCAAATCACGCAATGACATAAAAAGACCAAGATAACCATGTGTAGAAGTCTTTGTCATAGCACTGATCTTAATCTCTCATTCAGGCTTTATCTTACCCCTAATGCTAATATAGTACCTATAACGCTACAGCACAAAATTGCACGTTCATGCAATTATTCAGCCAGCCATTTGTGTGAAAGCAGAATGATGCATAATCGTATGCACATAAAGAGTGGGTCATCGGTCTGTTAAGGCTCCAATATTCTTAAGAGTGTCAGTTAATATTCTCATCAAACATCAGAATGGTCTTCTCAGTGACTCCGCCCAGACTGTGGCATGTTTCTTAGTACAAGGAGGCTGGTTTGGGGTTTTTAGAAACCCGCTGACCTTCTTGCATTTCATGCACAATGTACAACTTGTTGAAGTCAAGTCAAATTTAAGTCTAGTCAAATTTATCCACTGATACTATTATAAGCTTACAACAAAACCCAAATATACAAATTAGGAATTACAACCATTTTTAGATACATGTAACTATTTTTATGCTTTTAAATATGGGTGTATTCTACAGGCAGATAATTTTGCTTCTTTCTAGAAACGAATGCTTAAAATTAGCAAAATAATCTATATATCTATTTATATATATTTATTTATTTAAGTGTCTGGACTACATTCAAGACAGTTTAACTTGCTAAAGTGCAGTA
>JAOVVB010000015.1:3760186-3770694 GCA_028570985.1 Heterobranchus longifilis | reverse complement strand
TAGTTTTGAAGATGGAACGACCCGGATGATGAGAGGTAGAATGGCCAGCATATCGTAAGCTGATAGGGATGGTTACTCGTTTGCGACCGTAGTGAGCACATAATATGTCTAGCATTTAGGTAGATGGAGTCTAACAAGCAACCAGCAAAAACAGGAAGAATAGTAGACAGCTTTTCTAATCAATCAATTCCAGAGGCACTAATATTACCTCTGAAACAGCAACACAGTCAAGACGGTCAGGTAATGGAATGCGGAGCGTCTTTAGGCATGCAAAACAGAGACAGGACAGACAAAGTATGTATTATAAAAGGGTTTAAAAGAAGAGCAAGCAAGAAGCTGACAGCTGGAAGAAGCACAGCGAGCCCACTCATATGCACAGACATTTACAGAGTTACGTAATGTCGTGCTTTAATGCCTGATTATGCAGTGTGGTGAAATTCCAGTTTAAGGGGTGATGTAATTGCTTACAAAGTCTTAGGAGGAGTTATTTAAGTAGAGGTGAAGTATCATTTATCATAATAGAATTTCACTTCAAAGCATATTGTTAAGTTATATTATTCACACTTATATTAAGGTTTAATTCTCCATCACCCCAACATTAGTAATAATCTTATGACACATTAATAAAAAGACAGAATGGCACCATTTATGTCTACTTAATGAAAAAAAAAATATTAATAATAAAACTTTTCAAGCCTTGTGAGATGGTCCTACGAGTTCTAAATAAATAAGGAACAGAAAGACCGATGTCACGGATACTTACAGACAAGTAAGGCCAAGCCGATGCTGTAGTGTTAATAAAGGAGAAAAAGTGAGGAAATGGGGAAGAGTGTGACTGAATTATTAGAGCACAAGCTGTTAGTAGCAGACGAGTGATCGGAGCATGGCAGTCTGGGAAACCTGATGCGTCACAGATGTGTATGAATACTAAAATACTATTTAAAAAAGAAGAAAGAAAAAGTCTTCACCATAACTGATGTTTTAGTCCTAAGGATATTTCATTATATAATAGAAAATTTCAGCATGTGAATGGTTTTTCCAGGCTGCCACACCTATGCAAACGTATCAACGCAAAGATACACACCCACACACACACCCACACACAGAGGGTTTGTCATCATACCTGTGTGGAGAGTGCAAGAGAACTGTTTGCGCTGGCACAGAAGCTCATCGGTGCCGGGGCGAGTTCGGGAATGGCTGCATCGTCTAGGTTATCGATGCGAGGCTTCTTAGTGGGTTCGTGGCTCGTGAGAGGAGTGATGCTGTTCCTCCTAATCAGAGTGCCTTGACTTCTCTTCATCTCCTAGACAGACAAAAGATGGGGGGGGGGGAAAAAAAAAAAAAAAAAAAAAAAAAAGAGAGACTCAGACTTGAAGCTTGAGGTCTAATGTGATGTGTTTTATGCTATTTCAGTGTGTGTGTGTGTCGTGTTTTTACCTCTGGTCTGTCCCGGTGTGTGTTTACTGCGTCAATGTTTAACGAGACAGACTCCACTTTACATCCTGGAAAAGATTAGGAAAACAATACAAGTTAGTTTACAAGCTGCAGATCCCCTGTTGTTTTCACCTTTTGATTGTATCTACAGGTAAATTTTTTGAGGTCATCAGAAGCTGAACTGCTTTTAGCTTGGGCGTATGATTAAACTAATGTTTTTCTGCAAACAACACCTCTGTGGTGCATCTTATATTCTAGGGTGCCCCAAAAAAACGTAAAATATAAATCACATGTAAATATTTGCATATAAATATAATGGTAAAGCTCTTACCATAGGCCACCGGAGTCAGCTTCAATACAGTGTGTAGGGGACACTTTAGGTACGCCATCTCATCTACAGACAGAAAAACCAGGATCAGTCACATGACCCTTCAAAAGAAAGCAGCCAGAAATAGCTGCTAATCAGGAGTGATGCATCACACGAGTCTCACCAGCACTCTTGTCTAGGAAGTAAGCAAGGAGGCAGCGCATGACAGCTTGGTGACAGATGACTAGAACGTTCTCCTGCCTCTCGAGCTCCATGATCACTGGCTCCACCCGCTGCACCAGGTCCTGGTAGGACTGCGAAGGAAAAAAATCCAGTGCTTTAATTAAGCGAGTATGTAATTGGGGACATTGTACTATATGATGTTTAAAATCTTTTTTTACACGTGACTCGATGACACTCACCTCCCCACTGGGGTAGCGGTAATAGTACTTGTCCTGGTCTCTGAGAGCGAACTCTTCGGGGTATCGCTCCCGTACTTCTTCATACGTCATCTCTTCACACACGCCCTGTTCATATACAAACATTTAGCTTACTAAAAAGGCTTTTGGCAAAAGATAAAAAAAAACAAAAAAAACAGGCATGTTGATTAACGTACTGCATCGATCTCGTTCAGGGCTTTCCACTGCTCGTACGGCACGTTCAGCGCCTCGGCAGTCTGGATGCTTCGTCTTAGCTGGCTCGTCCATACCTTCAGGTTCTTGAGATCCTGATCCCCGACAAACTTAGCCAGAGCTCCTGCAAACTGCAGAAAGAAAAATGAAAAGTATTAGCCCTAGTTAGATTTTAAATAGTGTATGGAATATCAGCTAAAAAAAAAAAAAAAAAAAAAAGAAAAAAGTAGCTCGGGCATCATAATCTATCACCACAACCATCAATAATGTTAATTAATAACGTTACCATCATGATGCACCGAGCAGGCACACCCTAGAAGTTTTCAAATGTCTATTCAAAAGGTCTATTCGTATTTAATTGACGTACTGCTTCTAGACCTGTTCTACTAGATCACTATCTATACGCTCCTACGCAAGTACCCATTCTAGCAGTACTGAAAGTATTCAAAACGATTAAACCATCCGGTTATCCGCACCGCACGAGTAAAACACACTTATTATAGTCCAGCTTTCTGTTAACTGTACCTTTCTACCACGAGAAGAGAGGCCCGAGTCTCCTCCTAGACGGCCCTGCAGATTATTCTGACTCTCGCCGTGTCTGCACAGGTAGATAGAGCGTGGCTGGACATGGATGTTCATCAGGTAGTAGACGATGCGGCTTTGGATATGATCCTGGACGCAGTTCACTAGGAATCTGCGGCCCACGTCGATCACCTTGATAAAGGACAAGTTCCTGAAAGTAAAGAGATGTCACGGTTAGGTGGTATATGTAGAGAGGATTCTGTTAAATTGGTTATGGATAAAAATATTATATGTACTATTTCACCTTTCAATTTTACAGCAATAAAATATATAGTAAACAGAGATGTTTAAGTGTAAAGGATTAAAAACAATATTGAAATTGGGGTGTCAGCATTTTTCCCCCCTGAAGCCCCCACTAATAATAATGCACATGAAGTCATATGAAATGTACGACTTGCATTTACAGTAAACTCAATCCCACATGGACTCGGCTTTGAGAGACCCATTTGTGCGAGTACCTGTCATAATCATCAGGGTCCAGTGGCTGATAGTTGGCTCTGTAACACTCGATCCTCTTCTGAAAGTCTTCTACGGCATCGGTTTTATTGCAATCTTGGTAATCAGGACAGGAAACCTTGACTTCCTGTTTTTAAAGCGAGTTCATATTTTAATAACTCTGCGTAATAACCCAGAAACTGAAATTTATCTTCAAACTGGCTGATTGTCACAAAAACGTACCATGATGTTGGTAGCAATGACATTCGGGTCGTCACAAAGAGACTCGATGAAGAAGATCTGTAAGGGGAAAGAGTTAGAGATGAGGCACGATTCAACACACATTGAACAAAAGGCACTGAATCTACAGCATTACGATGAATGCTGTGATAAAATAGCCAACCTTGAAGCTGTTCTCAGCACCAAACTCCAGAATCATGTTTCTTCTTTGTCTGGTTGTGTTCGTGGCATCGAAAACCTATAGACCGCGATACCAGTAAGAATCTGCACCACATGTAGAGTATTGTACATATGCACCTAGAGAGAGGACACTTACAGCAACTTGACCACCCAGCTCAGTGAGGTAGATCTTGACATCCTGGAGAGCAGCTAAGGCACATTGTCTAAGTAAAACAGACAAAATTGGTAACATAGTTAGTAAAATGAGATAAATGAATAAATTAAAATGTCAACCAGGTTGCACCGAATAAGGTATCGGACTCACTCTCTTATTTTGACTGCCTCCTTGTTGTCAGATTTGAAGAAGTCATATGAGCTGTAGTTCTTTACCGTCTCTCTGCGATACTCCCCGACGTTGAAGACTGGTGGGGGAAAAGGAACAAATTTAGACAGTGCAATAGGCATTAACAGAAAACACGTTCAACCCTCAACTTGGATCAGATTCTACCTCACTCGCATGCCACGTTTGTGTAAATTTAAATATCTAGTCGGGAGGAGTTTGAGAATTTGGTTAGCTTACCTTTGGTAGGGATGCCGATCCAGTTAAGGTAGCGAGTGAGCTTCCTTGACATGTAGGTCTTGCCTCTGGCGGGCAGACCAACCATCACAATGACCAAAGGGGAGTTTGCCAGACGGTGGCCTCCGTCAGCTGTATCGGAAAAATAAGAGAGGGAGTGGGAATTAAAGACGCGGTCATATAATAACACAGGAATGTAAAAACATATCAGAAAAACACAGTGATAATTATCATATAGCATTGAGATCAGTATTCTTATGATATTGACCATTTCTATATTAATAAGTAACAAAAAGAAAGCAATTTTTAAAATTAAAAAAAAAAAAAGAAAGGATTTGCAGTTTATCATTTTGTAAAACAGTGCTTTTGCCAGCATGTTTGTTTGAAGCTCATCTTATTAAAACTATTAAAAATAATGTACTACATCGTAATTAGATTTTTAATCCTGTATTACGATAACTTCAGGTGACGAGGATCAAGATGTGATGGGATATTTTGTGTCATTTCGCACTAATACTACTGCACCTGAAGTTTTAAAATACAAAAATTCTTGTACAAGTTCTTTCTAATCGGCTCATCCTGTCCTAGCACTGGGTCGTCATCTCACCCAGAGAGAACGGATCGACAGAGCTCAAATAATGGGAGAATATTTTTTCTCCTCATTCTCAAATTTATTTCACTCCAAAACCTACCTAAAAGGATGTGTAGAACCTGTTTACTGTACTTTATGCAAAAACTACTACTACGCTACTGAACATATTTATGGCTAGTTAACTCTTATTCTATACTAATTATAACAGGGTCTTAGTTTTGTTCCCAAGCTCAGGTAACATGCAGGAGTTCATCCCAGAGATTAGAAAAAATGTTCTTGAAAGAAAAACTATAGGAATGTCTGTATTGAAGTGTCACTAATCCCTAGGGTTAAGTGGCATCTTAATATCAAAAAAAATTTTGTTCTCAATTTCATAAATTACACATTTATAAAAGAACTTCTGAGTGCCTTCAGAGCTGTGTGTGCATATCTCCGGTTATCAGTTAGTGAGGCAAAATTATGAATGGTCCACAAGAAGAAAAAAAAACCCCAGTCAGTAACCTGTTCTCCTTGAGAGCTGGGCAGCTCCACTCAGTCAGCAGAAGACTGCTGAACTCCTTGACCTCCACGGCTCAGACTGATCATTCATGCGTCACAAAGAGCTGCATCTGGCCGGTACATTCTAACCCCCCCAGCCTCATTAAGCGTTGTGTCTTTGCAAAACGTGCCATAGCAAATACCGCAGCAGGATAAGGCCAATTTTAATCTTTGGACTGCTTGAGATTCTTCCGACAGACAATTTGGACTAACGTGCAATTCCTCCTTTCAACTACACATGTGAACTGATTTATGGTTTTATAGTTTTACGATATAAAGAGTGTCAACATTACTTCCTACCAGAACCAGCCCAATCTGGTCAACCAAATGAATTTGGAATTCAAATTAAAATGGTCATGTGGAGAGTAATTAAAGGGAAAGCCTGAAAAAAAAGAGAAAGAAACAGGAGCTACTTATTCCACTGGGAAGCAAAACAGAGAAAAGGTCTTGCCCATAAACTTAATTACCAAGTTAAAAATTTAATGCTCTGACCACGTCTCTTTCCAAAAATTAAAAACTTACAAAAACAGGGTGAATACTTATGCAATCTTACATATACTTTTTTATACAACTAATATTGCTAACTATATTGTTTTTTTTGTGCAGATGCACAATATATGGATTACATCAAAGTTATTTTCAGTTTGAAAAAAAAAAAAACTAAATGTGGAAGAATTCAAGGTGTCGCATGTAGACTACAATTTTATATGTTTCTATTTTTTCTGATTATTAACAAATTGCAAGCTGTTTTGCACGAGATATGGTTCTTCTAACTTTTTTCCTGAATTCTGATCCAAGCTGATAAATTAACATATTCAAGAAGAGATGCTAATGCATCATTGTTCACTAAACTGATTTGCATGATATTGGAGCGCATTAGTTAAAAAGAGCTTGAGACCCCCTGCCCCATCCCCATCCCCCCTTTCTTAGTGAACAAGCTGAGTCACTATAATGCTGGCTGACTCTCAAACAACAGGAATCCTCGGGGGAAGTTTTACACCCTGTGCAAAGCATCCTGTCCAATACTGAGTCATTTGCACAGACTAGATGGTTGCCATGGTGACATTTATTGATGAATTCCTGATAATGTGAATCTGTGAATCATATGCGTATGTGTATTATATATTAGGTACATCTTTACATATTTATCTGAGGGTAGAGAAGGATATCATCAGCTCACTGGTAAACTACTGAAATATAGCCAGGTTTGCATGCATGTAAATTAAAAAAAAAAAAATTTTATAAACATGAATACAGCCTGTAAGGTGCTTATTACAGAACTGAAATAAGGATGAGATGGCATGGGCAGAGCAATGCATCTAATTATTAATGCACACCTTTAGGTTATTAGTTGTAAAACTGCATTTGTTTTAAATGTGATCATCATCATCATGGTCACAGAAGCCATCAGATAATACAACCACTCACATTTCCGTGTCGTTGTAGGTTTCTCCTCCTTAGATGGAACCCAGATCTTTTGGATTCTGGTCTGTGTTAGCTCTCTGGTCATCTCTTGTAGAAATTTCATCGAGAAAGAAAAAATCGCAACTAGTTACGATTCCAACAAGTCCTGAAATCTGAGAGAGAACGAAAATGAAAGCTTAATTGTATTAATCACGTCGTCCTATTTCAAAACGCGCTCCTTCTTCTTGTTCGCACTAAAACGTGTGAACCGGCAAATGCTGTGGGTTTTAAAGCGCGTTACTCCCTCGTGACGACTTTCTGTATGACGTAATTTCTCCTACCGGCAAAAAGAAACCCGCCTACTGCATTATGATTGGTTGAAGCGCTTACTCACGCGGCATTTTATTGGATAGCGGTCTAACATCACCATAGCAACCCTGTACAGCGGAACTTACATGGCGTTCGGGAGGAAGTATAAAACCTAATAAGGAAATCTTTGGTTTATTTCATGTCTTTTCTCAGTAGCAGGCTTTTAAAAAATCTCATAAACGTTCCAGCCACTTGAATAATTATTGTGTTTAAACTAACAGCCTAGCTAAGAAATTTTAAATTTAAAAGCAGGAGGCGGGACTTACAGGAATACGGCTAGTGGGGTATTTCCCTCCCCCTTTCTCTTGTCCTACGTGACCTGGATGAAGGAGCGTGTGCGCACGTGCGCAGAGCACGACCAGCTGCGCCGCACTGTGGTGGAAAAAATTACCAACTGCAACCAGAATATGCCCAATTTTTTTTTTGTCCATCAAGAGAGATTATTGTAATTTTTATTTCATTACGTTATATACACGATAAATTTGCTAGATGCAGTGATCGACAGGACTGTGTGAGTTGAATCACTTGTTAAGTGGCGTCCTGGAATGTAACAGCATCCCAGAATAATCCTATTCTGCTAAAACCATGAATTTGTCCAGTGCACCAAATTATCCTCTGCCCCAAGTGCCTACGTGCGGAGTGTCACTGCCTCACCAGACAAAAAAAAAAAAAAAACACCGAAAAAATCTCCAGGCCCAGACTGAATTCCTGCCACTTTTATTTAATGTCACATTCTTACTTTTAATAAATTCAGCCTTCTTATGCATTTATTATTATTATTATTATTATTATTATTGTTATTATTATTATTATTATTAATAATAATAAACAATTTTGTCCAAATTACTATAAAGGCATACCGGTTTAAAATGCAGTTTATTATTCCACCATCATCTATGCACCATTTACATTCCATTACAAAAACGTTTTATAATTTATTAATAAAGAATCTACAGTCAGTGGTTATGGATTGATTTAACCTGTGAGCTAGATAGGCGTGTAATGCATGATGCATCTAAAATATTAAACCAGATAAATGTGAACAATAGCTACACTACTTGATCATGCATTGCAAAAATAAGTGAAATGATTATGATAAGATATAATAAGTTATAATAAGTAGAAGTAGATACAATATCTATCTATCTATCTATTAGTTCTACCTAGATAACTAACACTATATTCAGGATATTTTGACTTAAGGAGTTGCGCATTTCTTATGAGAATAATATTTTGTGATATTCTGATATGATATTCGTATTTTAAGAGATTTAAGTCCCGACTGTAGTTCTCTGAAACTCTAAACTTTGAAATAGTTTTTTTTTAAACTTCACCAGTGCTCTGTGGCATGATTGGTCTCTATGGAAACACACAACTTAATTTCATTTTTTTTTTCTAATGATATACATCCTAGGAACATGTAATATTTTACTTCCTTTAAATTGCAACCCATTTAAAGCATCCAATCGTTATTTCATTGTCCAAAGTAGGATTGGGTGTGTGTGGTGTCGCTGACATAACTAATAAGTTGCCTGCATTATATCTTCATCAGTGCAGCCTTTTGTTAGAAAGTCAAAGCCCCGCCTGGTGCACGCGCGAGCCCGCACGTACGATCGCGTGAACGTGTACGGAGTGCCTCTTGGAGCATCTTCCCCATCACTTACGGGCGTGCTGGATTTAACACCTGTAGTCATGCTTAGTCATAAATAACACTAAAAATAGCGGAGCTCCTATGCATCATCAGAACTTAAAGTTATGTCACTGCAATTTCGGTATAAGCACTGGGATTCCTTTTAATCACTTAACTTTCTCACAGTTCCTAACTTTAGACTGGCTTTAAAGATGATTCACATATTACTGCATAATTTCAGCTGAAAGTTTTCACATGGTCCTCAGGTCTCTCCTGAGCTCAGGTTACTGCTTGTCTTGGTTTTTTTTTTCTATGTTCTCAAGTTTCCTTCTAAACTTGTGGCTTGGCTAGTCTAAACTCCCCCTAGGCATGAAAATGTGTGTGTGTGTGTGTGTGTGTGTTCATGGTGTAACTGGAATAAGTTCTTGATCCCCAGCCACCAGGACAAGGAGGAACAGATAAGTAAATATAAATAAATTTGATTTCATGTTTCCATACATATAGAGTCCTTGCATGATAAAGAAACCAAGTCCATATGAACATGAGCTTAAAAAGCGTTAGCAATCTACAACTGGATTTCTATTTCTAAGATATTTAATGGCATATATACACACAGTTGAGGTGCTATAGTTTTACCATCCTGTTTAGTAGGAACACCTGTTACTGTACTACACTAATCAGCCAATAATGTAGCAGCGCAACGCATAAAATCATGCAGATAGATACAAGCCAAGAATTTCAGTTGATGTTGATCTTTTGGATGTTCTTGTCAAGAGGTCACCAATCCAATCTGTACAACAACTTGGCACAGGTTTTACACCCGATGCCCTTCCTGACGCAACCCTCCTATTTTATTCAAGCTTGGGACCAACACTGCATCCAGTACCTGGGGTTTGGGTGTTTGCTGGGAATCAACCCCAAACCTTTTGTATGGTAGTCCAATGCCCTAAGAGCTTCAGTTAATGATAATATCAAATGACACAAAAAGGAATAAATTAGATCTCTCCGTCTTTAAACACGCACAAAAAAAACTACTGATCTTCCGGGATTTTCACATAAGACAATCTCTAGAGTTTACCACAAAAGAAACAACGACGGAATCCTGTGAGTGTAGGGCCTGAAGGCTGGAACTCCTTGTTGATAAGAGCGATCAGACTGTTGTACCTGACAGGAAGTCTACAAATCACAGTTTAAATCTGTGTTGATGAGCAATGTATTTCAGAACACACAGCATATCAGACCTAGAAGTGGATGGGCTACAGCGGCCAGAGACCAGGTCAGTTTCCACGCCTGCCAGGCATAAACAAGAATCTGATACACAAGACAGGAAAATGACCATGTGATTTTAATCTTCAAATGCCGAGCTTGGCCCCATCATAGCATCAGATTACTGTTCTTGACCTGATGTCTTTCTGCTCACCACGGTTGTTAAGAGTGATTGTTTGAGTTACTATAGCATTCCTGCCAGCTCGAGCCAGTTTAGTCTTTGATGTCTATCATCAACAAGGTGTTTCTTCCCACAGACCCGGTGCATACTGAGTGTCATTTGTTGTTGTTTCTCACACCATTCTATGTTAACTCTAGACAGTGTGACGATCCCAGGAGGAGAG
>JAOVVB010000015.1:3749617-3759777 GCA_028570985.1 Heterobranchus longifilis | reverse complement strand
TACTGAGTGTCATTTGTTGTTGTTTCTCACACCATTCTATGTTAACTCTAGACAGTGTGACGATCCCAGGAGGAGAGCCGGTTTTTTTTTTAGAAGTCCTTGAACTAGCCACTTTGGCACCTCCAACAATGCATCAGTCAAAGTAACTGCTGTTCCTCCACTACATTCAGGATCTTTCTGGATTACTTTCTTTGGACATTAGACAAGTCAGTTACCTGAATGATTACCAAGATGTAACAGTTGTTATAGCTGCCTTTCTGTCTTGTGTTTAGAGCACATAAGCATGTGTTTCTCTGTTCAATCCCAATGGAGCATAGGTATAGTACATCAGTGGGTCCCTCAACGCATCTCATAACAGCTTACATAAGTGACACTGTTTTAGCAAAGTAGCACAGCTACACAGCTTACCTTACACACTCCTTTATATTGCATAATAAGTTAAATGCTCTTTTAGATAATAATATTAAACACCCTTGAATATAAAGACTTAGTCAGAGTATTCAGTGAACCCCAAATCACACCCATAAAGAAACACTGGCATCATCTCTACTTTTTCATCCAGCACAGATTTTCCTTTTAGGACTGTACATTCTGGTTGAACAAAATTGCATCCAGATAAAGAACATGTTGCACACTTTCATCTCAAGTCTAACAGACTGAGTGGCCTCTCTAGATAAGGACACATAAACCAGGCCTTGGGTCTATCAATAGTCTGAAGATGAGAGTGTGAAGCTCCCTCAGGAGCCGAGATGACATCAGTCGAATGTAGGTTCCCTACTTTACAGATTCACAGGGGGGGGACAGGTGAGTGGTGTTGCATAACCCAAAAAAAAAAAATCAGGATTCATTTACTCTCATTCATGTTCTTTTCGCCAAGCCTGAATAGGACAGTATAAACCATTTTTATGTTGATCACCAGAAAATAAACACATGGCTCCTGAAACACAAAAGACCAAAGCTGTAGTCCATCATTTCAATAAGAAAAGCAAAAGTGAATGTTCAACTGACCCAGCCATTTTGATTTTGGAGAAGTTTCAAGGGAGGACTACCTTGTGAGCATCCATCTGATAATCAAGTAATCATGATTACTGTAACACACAATTATAGATCAGACATATTTAAACTCTTTCCCTGGAATTTCCTTCTTCCTCAAAACTAAACACTGACAAAGTTCAAAAATGTACAAACAGGCAAAAACAGATTTCCAAAATACACTGTTTATTTCCTGGTTTCTACAACACAGTATGCTTCTTATTGAGGTTCGAGAATGAGACGTTTCTTTCTTGTAATACACACTGAACTGAAGACACGGAGGAATCAGTTAACAAAAAAAAAAAAAATTATCAATTTTAGCGTGCAGCTAAAATATTTCAATATTCATCATAAACAAAATGAAATACAGAAAAACATACATGCTATTTACAAAGAGGTGTTTTTTCCTTTTCCTTGAATTCTCACATAGAGAAAGTGGAGATACTCTGCTGCTTGTGTGACTCACACAGGTTCTCCCAGATCTAACACACGGAATTTGTCCAGGTTATAGAAGCAGGCTTTGACCACTCGACCTCCAAAGTACCTTCCGTTTAGATCCACCACGGCTGGGAAAAAAAAAGAAACATATACACACACACAGGTTAACAATACCAACATACAGGTTATCCGGGACACATCCATATATACATGTATCTATAAACAAGAGCAGTCATTCACAAGTGTTATGTAACCCTGAGAAGTTATACGAGATTTGTTGTGGTTTAAAATTACACCACAGCGCTGTTGAGAACTCGAATCTGAACCTGTGGATTAATTCTCTGTAAGAGCCTGACTCGGATATTAATTTCAGCCAGGATTAAAATGTGATTGCTTTAATAGGTTACTGTCTCTAAATGTACCAGCTCATTCGCATGGAATTTGAGCTTAGTAATAAAAGGATTAAACTTCAATTTAACAAGGAAGACGGTACTTCTTGATATGGTGAAGTTTCCTGTAGGCAATTTCTCTGTCATGACAGGAAAGCGTACAGGACAGATGATATTGCACTTTCCATTCCTGGCAACATGACATACTGTGTGTGTGTGTGTGTGTGTGTTTGTGCGTGTGCGTGTGCGTTTTGGTCTCATCCACTTTAACAGAAAAAGAGAGACAGGCTGTTAAGGGAATGGCTGTTTATAGACGCTATAACCCAAGTGTTAACAGGAACTTGTCTCATAGACATCCTTTAACATAGAAGCAAATGTAAATCTTTTTTTCCCCCCTAAAAAGCACTGCTCATCAAAAAAAAGTATAATAATAATGTAATACTAATACTAATAATAATAATATATTTTTTTAAATTTTCTTTGCCATAAGTGTGATAAAACATTTCAGGGAGCGACTTTAGATTTTTAGACTTTTAGAATTTCTTTTTTTTGTACTCAAAATAGCAATACAAGTGATCGATAAATAAAACGAGGACAAACATAAACAGATCAGCAATAACACTAACAACACATATTGTGATTTAAAAACTGATTAAGTACACGTAAACTGATTGTAAATTCTGTGACAGGCCGAGTGGCACCCAAGGCTCACCCGTGCCCGCCAAACAAATTGCTGAAAAAAAGTCAATGCTGGTACCGGAACACGAAAACTCCTGGCCCGGCCTCCAACCTCTCCAGATTTGTAATGTTATGGCTGATCAATGTATTGTATATTGATCAGTCATGTATGCTCTTCATTGCAAAGCACATGGTTTAATGTTTGGGGCAGAATTTCATTATTAACTAAAACAAACAGAACAAATGTTCTCCAGGATTACAAGAACAAAATCTATTTATTCCTGATACACTTGATACTTATTAACGCTTCCTCATGTTCTATGTGTGAGACACCTTCATGCCACTGAAGTGACACACTTACTTCCTTTCCGTCTTAGAAAAATGCTTCAACATGCCGGCTGTATTGTTTATAGTCATCAGTCATTCATGTTGTGCATTACTTAAAGATGTGTCATGTATTGTTCCAAGTCTGTTCTAATAATTCCATGAATTATTCAGGTATAAGCATTAAGAACTAAAGGGCCTGAAACCGGCTTGGGGTTGTGAATTGACAGTTATTAGGACACGACCTTAGAGTGACTGAGCTAAAACCCTCCGTGTATGAGTAAGTGACTGAATTGAACTGGTTTGCTTTGGCATCTTTCTTAAGGAATGCCTCTGCAGGGTGTGTGATGCAACTTCTTACAAAGACGTAAGGAAAATGCTCACCTTTAATGGCTGACTCAACCCGTTCAAACTCCAGAAATATTCTCACCGCCTCTTCATCTGGCACATCCGCGATCTAAACGCGCACACAAACACATAAATCAATGATGATTTCTACAATCGTACAGTAGACAGAGATAACTTTACTCTTAATGCTATTTCATCTCCAAAGTGCCAGGAGAACAATCCCAGCATGATGTAAAGTGTGATGCTCAAATCAATAAAAACATACACCTCAATAGTGTTGCATGTCATTTTTGTCCATAATGACAATTGTGTATTTGGACTACATTCTGAACGGAAATAAAACTGCATAAAATCTTATATGGTTGTTAATTTCTCACTGTGGATTAGGGCATTATATATAGTAATTACTAAATTTCACTAATAGACCAGTAATTCAATACTGTTTTTTTCTCTTTTAATTGTTAAAGGCAAAAATTTCAGGCCTTGATAAACTTTTAATAAAAAAAACATACACTGACAGCAACTGCTAATGGTCTATTAAAGCAGAAGAAAGTTAAAAAAAATAATTATCATACGCTTGTGCAGGTCAATGGAAAATGTAAAACATCCTGTAGTAGATAATATATTTCACACCAACAAAGCACATTTAGTGCGCTTCTTTACCTTCTAGACTTTTCTTTTAGCGAGGATCTGTGTTTTTTTGATTAATTTAAGCTGTGACCTACATCATCTGCCCGCACACAAACAACCAAAAACTCACCTCGAAAATAACACACTTGATGACTTTGCCATATTTCTCACATTCCTCTTTTGTTTCAGCCTCTAGATCTTCATCCACTTCTCCTCTTCCCACCATGTTCTTAAAAAAAAAACCCATGCATATATTTTAAGCTCACCACTAGTACAACAAGCGTGCCGCAAAATAAAAATAAATAATAATAATCTATTTTAACAATTTCACTTATCATGGTACACACTGCCTTACACCACTTACCCGCAATAACACCACCTTCGTAGGGCACTTGAGGATCTCAGTAAGAGGGTTGACATCATTCTTCTTTGCATCTGTCGAAGAAGAAACAAAGCAGGAACAATGTTAGAGTACAACAGTTTCTTTCAACTGAACAGACATAATGTGCAGGAGGGCTGGAGGAGACAGTCTTGCTATAGGACGCGCATGTTCGCTTAATTCTGCTTATATACTTTTTATGAGTGGATTAGAAACCATGTCACCTGCAACTGTTACAGAGGGTCTACTTGAATCCTAAGAAACGTTTTTATATGAACCTGTCCTCTTCCCCAAAATGTAATCTTTGTTCTCAAGGATCCCGCTCTTTCACATTTCTGGACTCAACTTTCATAGGACTTAGCATGTTTGTTTCTCTAGATCAATACAGCTGCTTTTTGCTCTGTATTGATGTTTTTACTTGATCTAGAAAAAGAAAACCGTTGTTAAAGTTTTTTTTAAAAAAAAAGGAAACCATGGTACCTGCTTTATTCTGTGGGACAAAGTTTAAATGTTTATTGTCTAGTGTTCATTTCTTTAGGTTTTTCTTTCTTTTTTTTTTAAGATTATAGCTACAATCATAACATGTAAAAGAAGTCCCCCCTCATATGCTTGACATGTAACAGCAATAACATCAATATATTAACATTTGCTATGTTTGTTAATTGGTGACGTTTGTAGCTTTGTATTTAATTGATTGAAATGGACACAAAATCCAAATATCCCATAAGTGTCTCAAAGGTGTTACAAGCTAAAATATTTCCCAGGTCATGTCAAAAGATATTGATATCAGAAACAAATGCACAAAATACCAGAAAAGCACAGTTGTGTAGTTTTACCAGAAGATTCCTTTTAATTTTTCCAGGCACATGACTGACAGACTGTCCGACAGATACAAGTTTACTACAAATTCATTCATTTATCTTCTATACCCCTTATCCTGTGTACAGGGTGGCGGGGACCTGGAGCCTATGCCAGGAGACTTTGGGCATGAGGCTGGGTACAGCCTGGACAGGGTGCCAGTACATCGCTGCACACACTCACACACACATCATGGGCAATTTGGCAACATCAATTCACCTAATCTGCATGTCTTTGGACTGTGGAAGGAAACCAGAGCACCCAGAGGAAACCCACCAAGCACGGGGAGAACATGCAAACTCCACACACAGACCCAAGATGGGAACTGAACCCTGACTCTGGAAGTGTGAGGCCACAGTGCTAACCACTACGCCACCATGCCACAACTAAAAATCCATAAACATATTTCTATAGTGCTACATAAAGAAGTGCACATCTACCATGTTTTTGACCACATGAGACAAAAATAAGTCACGTAACTATTCAAAAGTGTGCCCAGCAGTCACGTCTCATGCTTATTGCATGCGTCTTAAGTATTGTACTACATCTGTTAGATAAAGAAAAAGCCTAAATGTATGGTTATGAGAGTAATGTAGTATGGAAACCAAACCTGCTGCTCCTGCAATGAAGCCTGGTATATCAGCTGCACTCTGACTGGATGCTCCAGCTGAGAGATAAACACAAACACACACACACACACACACAAACAAGTCAAAGTCAACTTTATTGTCAATTCTGCTACATGTACAGTGCATACATATAGAGAATTGAAATTATGTTAATAAAATACTAATAATAATACAAAAAACTTAAATAACACAAACTATAACTAAAAACAGTGGTAAGGCAACTGAGTAACAAAAAGGTTACTCAAAAAGGGACCGTTAACATCCCAGAAGGCCGATATGGAGCAAAGTGGAACAGTGCAATAAGAGTGGTGCAAATAAGATTATTATATTATGTTATATTATGTTATATTACGTTATATTACATTATATTACATTATATTACATTACATTATATTATATACAGTGGTGCAAAAAAGTATTTAGTCAGCCGCCACTTGGCCAAGTTCTCCCACTTAAAAAGAAGAGAGAGGCCTGTAATTTTCATCATAGGTATACCTCAATTATGAGAGACAGAATAAGAAAAAATACACAGAGTCCATAAATGAATAAAAATGCTTAATGATAACCATGCAACCTGAGTATCAGCTTATTTGATATTTAAAAAAAGATGTTTTATGTAAATGTGTGAGATTAGTACGATAAGTGAGTGTGTCTGAATACACGTGCAAAACAGCTCACCCTTTTCCGTCGAGTCTCCGACGATGATCTTCCCGCCCCGTTTGCTCGTCTTCTCCACTGACAGAGCTGTACTCAGCCCCTGTTCATGTTTTCCCAGGCCCTGGCCTTCCCGAAAGCCGTATTTCTGCATAATCTTGTGAGCCACCGTCCCTCTGTGGTAAACACACACACACCTAGCTGTGATACATCAGACAATACAACTATCGACAAGCAAACCACCGAGATCTGGAAAATTTAACTCAGGTGATAGTGAGCGTTGCTGATGATTTGTCATGTCCTTTTACGTGAATTTAATTTTAAATCACAAGTTCTGACAAACATCCACTGTATTTAGAAACATACGAATTACAGTGGTGGAACCGTTCAGAAACGTACATAATTCCCCGCTTAACGGATCAGTAATACTCTACGTACATAAACAGATTTATGAGATAGCAGAACAATCAGCAGTCAGTAAAACCGTTTCCCTCACCACTCCGTATCGATTACTGAGAGAGATTCTTGTCTCCTGTTAGGCCCTTAATCCAGGCCTTTACCATGGATTACTGTACGATGGCTGACCCTCTACTCATATATGTAACAATAAAGGCGGTCACTGTTTCAACAAGAGCCTGATGATTATTCAGTTATGCATCCACAAGAACACTATGGACAAGATTCTTCAGATGATCTTCTCTTTCATTATGGTTTAATCTCAGGATTTACTGCACATCATCTGTTTCATCTTTCTTTCTGTGAGGAGGCACTCTACCATCTTTCACATGACAAAGGTCAATGAAATTAATATTTTTTTCTTTTTATGTGTCATATTCATATAAAGGTGTAAAATAAGGGTAAATGATATGAAATGAAAATGGTAAGGAATATGCAGCGATCACTGACCCCATGTTTGCCAGGAAGGAGCTGGTGGGTCCTGGGGGCGAGCGCGGTCTCTCCGAGTCCTCAAAAACAGGGGGAGGAATTGCTGCTTTGGACCGCTGACGAGCCTCTTCCTCATACGAGTATGACGCTGATGCTAGACGACAACACGCAACATGAGAATCGGTGACATTCAATGACATTCACCTAGAAAATCAATTGACCTGTTCATGTTCTGATAAACGCACACGGTTCACTCCTTCACATAGAATACATCAGAATGTACGAAAACCTTAAAGTGTGTAAATAATGATGGTTAAGGACAACAAAAGGTTGTGTTTACAGGGAGGTGTGGTTGAGAAAATACATTGACAGATGACTGATTGATTGCTTAAAGTAAATGACACGGTCATCCAAGTTACCATGACAACTAAGCCCTGGCTTGTGGCTGCGTCCAAAATCATTACAGATTCTCTCACATAATATGTAGTATCCTAGTGCAGTCTGAGACAGAGACCGGGTGCGCATTTATTTTTACACTTTAGATGATAAAACCTTGGCGTTAATCTAGTTGATTAAAACTTTAAAGCTTTAAAGTCTACGAGCTTTGTAAGACACCTACATAAAAAAATAAAAATAAATAATAATAATAATAAATACCGGCCCTGAACCAACCACATCATGAGACAACACCTCACCCTAGTGGAGCAGAGTACCAACTACAGCATGCACTAACACACTCACATGTCAGCTGCCTTACGAGTATGAAGGGATAATATCAGAAATCAATATACAAAGTTTGCACACATGTTCTAATTATTCTAACCATACACAAATGCTGAAAAATTTTACTTACAGTCCTTTTCTACCAGAGATGAGGGAGGTGCGATCGCGGCTCCACCCATATCTGTGTGCCACACAAGATATGCAAGTCAGAATAAAAACAGAAAATACAGAATTTTACAGAAGTAGAATTGTGTACAAGCATTATGAAGCTGGATGAAAAAAACCTGCCTCCGCCTCTGGTGATGGAGTATTTGATTAAACGTTTCATCCATTTTGTCATGAAAGACAAATAAAATCTAACCGTTTCTTCGTTCTCCATGAACAAGGAACAGTTCAAAAACTTAGTGATCTTAAATTGCTACCCATACATACATTTTCAGGTTCACTTACATACATCATGACAGTGCCAATGCATTTAATTGATATTTTAGTGGGATGACTTTTCTTTCTCTGATTGTCTTTTTGATTGACTTTTTCTTTTTTATAATCTAAAATTCTGCAAGGTTAGGGGGAAAAAAACAGGCTTAGATCTATCCTGTAGGATACCACGAGTGAAAACGAAAGTAAGACAATAAGAGAAAGAAACAGCAAGTGATAACATAGAAGCTTCAGAAAACACCAACTTCTCTTCCTCTTCTCTTTCTCATACTCCTCGTCTTCATCGGAGTCCGCCTCTGACGGGAAGCGGGAGAAACCGCTGGGTGCGCCTCCTTCGTGACGCTCTTTGCGTTTTCTACAGAAGCAAAAGACGCCATAAAGGTTAAAAGTGAAATGATTATGGACAGATGAGTGATATATCTCATGAGTTATAGTTTGCATTCATACTTCTCCCTCTCTTCAATCTCCTTCTGCCGCTCCTGCTCTCTCTGCCTCTGGCGCTCCTCCCGCTGTCTTTTCACCACTTTCTCATAATCGTTGGGGAACATGGGGTCGTATTCATCAGCGAGCGGGATCAGAACGTCTCCTGAAGAGAAGCCAGCAGGTGCAGAGTCCTGTCTCACACACACACACACACACACACACACACACACACACACAATGTTCGGTATTAGAGAAAAAAAATTATTTGTTATGAATTGTGATTCCTTCATGTGTCGATACTGACTCCAAAATCCAAATTTTTTTTTACATTTATAATAAAGATGACCCGGTCGATCGGCCAGTGACCAGAGTGGTGAAACATTTTTATAGCATTACATTATCAAAAACCTCTGATCTGACTTTTTCTCCAAACTCTGTGAAAGAATTAGTCTCAAACCCTCTCATACACAAGTCTCCAAACACTGCGAGCACTAATTAGTCAAAAAACGCGTATGCTAATGTGCTGGCAGCCCGCATTCTCACTGTCAAGTAGAGTTTTGAGACTTTGGGTCATTTGAGGCGGTAAAACATCACCATTTCTTTATAATCCTACAGATGGTGCACTCTACTATTTACACATTTTCGTCCAGTGTGGTAGAAGTGAATGATCATATAACAATAATTATGGTTGATGAAATAATAGTTATGGTGGATGGCAGAGATACGCGCTGTAGCTTTTTTTTTTTTTTTTCTGCTTCATTTAATTTGAAGTTAAAAATTAAAATTGTATTCAAAGTTATTTATGTTGTTTAAATGTCAAAACTAATGTCAAAAGGAACATTTAAATTTTAAAAAACTTTAACATTTTAATAAAATCTGGGAAAAATTTAATATCGAATTGGGACATTTATAAAAAATTGTGATATTTACAGAATCAAAATTTTAATTGAATCGGCACCTAGGTGTCCTGATAATACCGCTTCGGGAGGCGACTGGTAATTCCTTGGATTACGAGCATAATTCGTTCCAGAAGTGGGCTTGTATTCCAAAACACTCGTAAAACAAATTTTCTCATAAGAAATAATGGAAACTCAAATTATTCGTTCCACAGCCCAAATAATTAACACGAAATATTAAGTAAAAATAAAACAAATTAAGTGTTTCCGTTTGTGTGCGCAGGCGCCGTGCGTGTGAATCTAAAGTAAGCTCCCCTCTCCCCCTTCTCGACTTACACAGTTACCCTTCCTCCACTCTTTTCACACAAGCGCGCACACAACGGAAGCACTGTTTTATCGGAAACATAAACTAGAAATCTCTCTAATGACACTCGAT
>JAOVVB010000015.1:3735398-3749517 GCA_028570985.1 Heterobranchus longifilis | reverse complement strand
AAGCAAACGGTAATGCAAAGTTTGCAATTGCATTTAAATTATGGCACACTTTGTGCGTCCACATATGGGAAACGCAAATGCAATTTGCAATTCCTTTTGAATATTGTCCGGGATATCGCTCCATACTTCTCTGTGTGGTTAAGGTGCCACATATGTCATATTTAAGTATATGTTGGCTGGCTTAGTGGTTAGCAATGTCGCTTTGCACCTCCAGGTCCCTTGTTCGATTCCCTCATCTGGTCTGGGTTTCCTCCGGGTTCTCTGGTTTCCTCCCACAGTCCAAAAACATGCAGGTTAGGCTAACTGGCGTTCCTATATTGCCTGTAGTGTTTGAATGTTGACCGGAGGACCTAGCACAGTCGTACAGAATGGAAATTATATGGAATCAAAATAGTCTCATTAATAATTCACACAAAAGACACGATGCACACATGCGTATCCAATTCACATGAGTGAAACCCAATTCACGTGCACAAAAAAACTATATTCACAAAAAAAACTACTCACGTGCACAAATTTTTAAAATATATATTCATAATATACGTTTCACAAATGTAAAACAATTCACATATGTACAACTGTGTAAAAAAAATTTTTATGTTTAAAATTCACGAGTGCATCATGGACTTTGCATGTGAAAATCGTCTTTCGTGTGTTTTTTGCGCAATCTGAGTTAATTACCACGGAAATTAAGTTTTACCTACTCAAACCAAGAACAGAATGCATGTCCAAGTTATTACTTTATTTCATAATGTTTCATTAATTATTTCACTTCGTCGAAAATAACACAGCTAACCACTTTATCATCTTTATAAACACTTCAAGACAGTCACAGTTTTTAATTTGGAGAATACAGGTTTCTATGGGTCACAGGGTATTCTGATATATCTGAATGCCACCAGATTAAATACCAAGGTCATAATCCACAGGCCCTAGTTGGACTACTGAGGTTCTTAGATGAATGAAAAGGGATGAAATATGTAAGTATGAAGATATATTTATTTAGAGTCGACTCCCAGACAATGAGTTCAAAAGAATCGACTCTCAGTGGCGAGCTGATCCAAGTGCATCAAACCAGCTAAAATAAGCTAAAAATTGTTTTTAACATTATCTTACAATTTGTGCCTTAATAAAATAATTATTTAAAAAGCGTTCTGTTATACCATGTTGCATCATAATATCCCTTATCAGGAGCACATCTCTTGACTTCACAGTGTTTGATGCTCACAAGATTGACTGTGTTCTCCAAGGATAACATATTATACATGTACAACAGTTAGATGCTATGGAGTAAACTGATTGGTTGTGAGGCTTTTCACAAGTGCTGATATAGAGCATAACTGCAACGAGACGTTTAGAAGCACTTTCAGAAAGAAGACAGATCAGATAACGTTATGTCACCTTAAACAAAACTTTGTCTCCTTAGTAATTGCTTCTAAGTCCTTGTAAATTGCCTCTGAACCATTCGTGTTGTTCTGTTCAGGAGTAACTAGCTTTTAACACAAGGTTGACTCCCATATTTCTCTGTAACACCTGATGGAAGGCACTAGTTCTTGTGTGGAGAAAAGGGATCGTACACGCTACATACCACACAAACTTTATATTTAATGCTAGTTCAACCCTGGAAGTTGATTTTTAGAATAAGCAAAATAAGTGGAAATATGAAGTAAATCTTCTAAGTTTCTCAGGACTGTCCACCACCTCGACGCTTTATTTTCACCTTTTGGCTACATGGTACTGATAAGAGTTTAAAACTACTTTTTACCCCTCACCCCTTAGTTTAATTACAGTAAATGACAGTTGCCAGTTCAACTCTGATTGTGCCAGATGGAGAAGGATATGTGTTGCATATAGTGCTTCACCCAAATGAGGATGGGTTCCCTGTTAAATCTGGTTCCTCTCAAGGTTTCTTCCTATTACCATCTCAGGGAGTTTTTACTTGCCACTGCCGTCGTCGTCCTCGGTTTGCTCATCAGGGACAATCGTATCATTTTGATTCATACACATTCACATTTCATACAAACTTAAATAATTAAAAGCGCTATACAAATAAAATTGAATTGAATGTGTTGGTGGAGAAAAACAACTGGATAAATAAACAAACAAATCATAATCTGTTGATAATTAATGGCATTTGTAGTACTGTTGTATCAGAGATGCCAACTTTTCAGAAAAGCTTGGAGTGAGATTTTGAAAATAAGGATATTGTTTCTGTGCATATACACACAGTATACCCCCATTGCTTATGCCCAGCCATTTTGTCTTCACTAACCATACACCTTACCCTGCATGGCTCAGGTTCTGAAGTGGAAACAAAAGATGCATGTGCCTGTATTTATTCAACTTGCTTCAATTGACATTTGAAATATTTCAGTTATAAAAACAGAAAAAAAAGGGTTGACCTTACCCTCCAGCCAAATCGCCTACATGCTCTCCAGCCACTCCATGTAGGGCACAGGGGCGTGGCACAGAACTCTGGGCCCTGTACACAAGCTGCCTCATTGTGACCCTTTCCTTCCTTGATTCACATCTCTCATATTCATTCCAGAATTATAATGATCATTGGGAACCTGGGTATTCAGTCTCACTCCTTATATAGTATAATAGACATCTAAGTTATTCCACTCACTTAATAAAAAAAATCGTTTTAGGACACATTTCACAACCAATCCATGAAAAAGGCCCTGTTAATAGTAATAATAATAATAATAAATAAGGTTTTTATAAAACATTTAAATTTTGTTGCAAAATATAACACACAAATGAAATGACTCTAGTAATTAAAATCTTTTTAAAAATGTGATGAATGAGTGTTATTAACATGTAAGGGTCAGCACTGGCACTTCACCAGCAGATGTCACACAGTTGTCCCAGTTATTACAGTACACTCTCTGAAGTGATTCCCTTTGTGGCAAAACACCAACAAAACAGGAATGATTAGAGTGAGAGATCTTGAAAAAGCAGAAAGATACTGTGAGAAGAGAAAGACACACAAATGAAAGATGAGGAATAATTAAATATTTGGAGGCTCTTGATAGAGAGAAAGAAACAGAGACTATGTAAGTCAGAGGCAGTGGTGTGCTGTTGATTGTATCCTCATGCTTCCAGAACCACACACAGTTCACTGCTACACAGGATAAGTGGCATGGACAAATGAATGAGTGAGTGAATAAATAACGTATAATTGTTTATCATCTAATTGCGGAGTTTGTTCACAGGACATAAGGTCAGTATAAATATAAACATACTTTCTAAAATCTATGAAAAGTGCAATTTTTAGAAAAAAGCCTGGGCCTTTTACATATTTTTTTTTAGAAAGGTTCAGCAGCTTTTAAATCTAATCATTTGTTGGTAATGCTTTGTTTGCTAAAGCAAATTAATTAACATACGTGAGATAAAACAATACAACTCAACTTAGTCCATGTTCTTATGTAATTAAGATATACCTAGGGAGGGAATCTCCTTTATCCTTACCATGACTGCTCCTTGTTGCTCCAACAAATGGCAACATCTTTAGTGTAATTTTCCATCAGAACATTTTTACATAATTTATATCTAGAACTTGATGTATTGCTTATGGAACATTTATGTGTAATTTCTAGCTTTTACCTAGACTTAATTTTTTATTTATTCATGTATGTTCAATAAACATTGTGTTTATATTCAAAGTGAATATATGCCCTGGATATAAAGCTGTATGAGTAGTAGTATTGCCTTGTTGTACAGTGCCATGAAAAGTATTTGACCCATTTGCCTTTTGCATATGTCACACTTAAATGATTGCTATCATCAAACTAATTTTAATATTGAACAAAGATAACCCGAGTAAAAACAAAATGCAGTTTTTAAATAATTATTTTATTTATTAAGGAAAACCTACCCTATGTGAAACCTACACACCCTATGTAAAAAAAACTATTTGCCCCCCTTGCTAAATAATTAAAGAGTTAAAGCACAACAAAAACAACTTTTCACACTACTACAGTCGGGCCTGTGGAGCTGCATTGCACAGATGTTGCTGTAAAAAATCCAAAATCTTCTCCCATGAGTCTTCTTGGGCATATGCATGCGGTCTGGTCTGTCCACCCCAAAGCATGATCACTGTAAAAACACAATGACACAAACACTGAGTATATGCTGTAAATATCATGGCGATCGATTCTTAATGAACAGGTGTTCATACTGTACAAACCTTTTTTTTTGCCAGGTACCGTGAAGTTGGAGGCTCTGTGGTGTGGTGTGTAAGGCGGCTCTATCAGGTGACCTGCACCAGGATAGATAAGGATCTTGAACAAATGTCGATTGCCTGCCTTTTCACTCATTCTCTCCATCTGAGACCAAATAATGGAAGGTAAACAGGATTAAAATAACTGTGATCACATAACTAGGACATCAATATACCAGGACTTAACACAATGTCAACATATACAAGACTATTAAGCTTCTATTAACCCAGAGATGTGAGCTAATAATAGAGGGTCACCATTTTGGTGATCTTAATAGGAGGCCTTGCATACTATATATAATGGATATAAAAGACTGCACACCCCTGTTAAAACTGCAGGTTTTCTCACCTATAATGCCAAATAGCATTCAACAAAATTCAAGTGACATAGTAACATCACAAAACACAAAAACAAGTCAAAAAATGAATGGTGTCAGAAAAAGAAAATCCACCATTTTAGGGGATAAATAAAAGTCCAGACTTAAATCCTATCAAAGGCCAGTGGAAGGAGAGCTGTGCACAGGAGATTCCTACGGTCATACTGTATGAAATTCGAAGTTCTGGCAACTGCTAGTGTCAATGACGCACCCGTGATGTCAATGTGCCGCTGAGGAGCGTGTGAAAGCCGCTGTCTAAGCAAGTCCACTTCGCCACCACCATCATTCACCAGTTGCGTTCTTACTTTCATCCCTGCATGTGCACATCCTCACTCTTTCCTCCAGTTCCTTCCGTCCTCCTTAAATTCCACTCCTTTCTCCATTTTCCTAATAAAACTACCTTGTGTCTGTGGTACACCCTGAGTTAAAGATCTTACACTAGAAAACCCAAGAAAGGTACATTTTACCTCTAAATACTATTTTTGTAATATCAGAATAGAAAAGACCTGCAAATCTACAGTCCACACAGACATGCAATAGCATCATGAATAAGCTTCTTACATCTTCAGCTGACTCCAGTGTGGCCCAGTTCTGATCATCATCTCCAACCACCAAAAGCAGCGGGCATTTTATCTGGCCAACCTGCGTGTTTTGCAGTACAATGCCTTTTTATGAGTATACACATATATATTTCGTTTCATCTGTGAGTATATTATGAGTATAAAATATCAGTTAAAGGATTAATAAGATGCTTTCAAGTTAAAAGCTAGGATGCTACAAGGGGAAAGATACTAACATCAGTTTTCGCAGCTGGATCTGTTGGGATGGGCAAGATGACGTCTCTCCAGATGAGCTGATTGTTCTTTACTTGTGCTTTAAGAAACATTCTAAACATTTTACAAGTAAATAATTTCAGTAATACAGCAGTATATCATTTCAATTAATCCAAATCATGCGCACACAACTAACAATTCATTAACCATGTCACATTTAAGATGACAGCCATTAATATCAAACAAAAAGGATCTGTAAAAGCTATAAGACACATAAAAGCTTTATGTGAAGCCATGAATCTGTTTGATATAATAACAGAAGATTTGTGACATTCTGCTGCAGTGAGTACGATGTCACAAAGCCCCTGTGGTGACGGCCTCCGGCCAGTGTGCCTCACAAGAGAATAACTTCTCGCTCATTAAAAGGATGGAACATGACGAATCAGCTATCGTTCATATTTCATCCCCTCCCTATAAAGTGTCTGCGACGAAGTAGTTCAGTGAGTAGGATGTTCCAAGCAAATCAAATTCAAATTTTATTTGTCACGTACACAGTCATACACAGTACGATATGTAGTGAAATGCTTACATGACCGCCAGTTAAACATAAGAGATAAATATGAATAAAAGAAATACTTTAGAAAATAAAATTAACTAGTAAAATATACTGTACAAGTAAAATATACTGTACAAGTAAAATATACTGTACAAGTAAAATATACTGTACAAAGTAAAATAAAATATACTGTACAAATAAGAACAAATATCAATATAATAATATAGAAATATAAAAAGAAGAAAATAGAAATGTCCAAATGCATGACAAATTGAAAAAAATGAAAGCAGCATATGATTCATGCTGCTTTCCTCTCAACCACCTCCTCATTTTGCCTGATCCAGCTCTGCCAGCCTCAGCAGCTTACCTTCCTCTGCACCAGAAGAGTAATCTAAACTACAAACCTTATTCTCCGTTCTCCACCTAACTCACCGAGCTATAGGACTGGCCAAAGCAGGAATGGAGCACAATACTCGGCCCATACTCGGGGAAGCCCAAAGAGCTTATTTCTCCCTCTCTGCCAATGACGCCAAGGGCTACAAGCTGCTTAAGGCAGAAATCTCAACCTGCTGCGGCCTCTCCAGCAGCCAGGCGGCCATGGAATTCCACTGCTGGTCAGCCACGAAAGAAGTGAGACGACGGAATTGATGGACAAATTGTTGTGAATCCTCCAGAGGGAAGAAAAAAAAAAAAAGCTGTGGACATGTGAGCTCCCACCTTGCTTCGAGAGATAAACAAGGCATTGGAATGTGCACTAGCTACACTATCTGGGGCCGGAGGGAAGAAAAAGTTCCCCTGAGAGAAGCCCACCGCGATATTTACCAACCAACCAGATCTGCGTCCTCCTGAGGGCTCTGGGCCAACAGCCGCCACACCAAATACAGACTCTCACCTTCCACCCGCTGGGTCTGATAGGAGGGGCTCTACTGCTAGCACTCATTAACATGGGAAGTGCCGTCACCTGGCACTTAGGTTTAGGTTTATAAATACCCAACAGTAGGTAAATAAAATATCCTAGGCTTTGAACATCATACATCAGGTAATAATATTTGTATATTTAATATGCAATACTTGAAAACATTTACAGTACCAATCAAACGTTTGGACACACCTAATTAGATGTTTTTTGTTTTGGAATTTATTTTCTACATTCTATAATAATTTTGGAGATTTCAAAAGTATAAAGCAACACATATGGAATTAGGTAATTAAGTAACAATGATGTAGACATTCAGTTGTTCTGGAACAGTTCTTACAAGAACAGTATTGTCAAGTGCATTTGCAAAAAAGCCCCATGATAAAACTGACTTTTATGAAGACCATAAACTGTACAAAAGAGATTATTACATATTTTGAACGCCTTCAGCATTGTTTAACAACGTAGAAAAAAAATAAGAATCCATTAAATTAGAAGGTGCATCCAAACTTTTGACTGGCACTGTCAGCAAATCGCATATAAAATCTGAAGTACAGAGATATTATGTGTATGTACAGGAAGGTGAGTGTTGGTAAAAATGCTTTGAACTAATAAAGCAGCAAACATAGTTTCAGTGTACGTACCTTTCAAACCCTTCAGAGGCTCCAGTCAAAGTTTCCTGGACAGGAGTGACGTGACTGCAGCTGATGCATACACAACAACGAGGCTGAAAGTACATCCGTAAACAGAAAGAAAGAAAATTGTTTTGGTGTAATGATTCCTAAATGTCAAGCAATGCAGTAGTATTTTTCATAACTCCAGAACTACTTTCAGAACTGTTTTTGTTTGTGCATCTATGACTTCCAGGTCTAGGGTTGTCCAATCAAATGATCCGCAAAAATGTCATCAAAACAAAAAATTAATGCAAAAAAGTAATCAAAGTCAAAGTATTTTCATTTCTTCGACTTTGAAGAAATTAAAATACAAACCAAATTCTAGGTTATTTAACACATTGTTTTTAGTTTACTTTTGTTTGCTGTTTTTCCTGTTGTTTTTTAACCATGGTACTACATCAAGTGTTCACCAAATGGGAATTGGGAAGAGGGTATGATTAATTTTGAACTCAAGAGAGAATCTGGCCATATTTATTGGTATACAAATGTTTAGCTAACACATATGTGAGGTTGTGCATAGCAACTAATATATACTAAATACATTGGAAGTTTCCCCCGCAAAAATTAAAGTTTTGATTTTGATTTGTACAAGAGGTATGAATAATTTTGAGCACAACTGTGTGTATACACACTACACACACACTACCGCTCAAAAGTTTGGGATCACACAGCCTCAAAAACCACCAATTACTGTAACAGCACCTCGGATTAGAGCCATTATGAAGGCTTTACAGACCACGAGTAGCAGATACGTCTCAATATTAACTGTTCAAAGGAAATTATTGCACGCCTTCAGCATTGCTTTACGATGTAGAAAGAAAAAGAAAAAAAATCAGGAACGACCATGGAGTTAGAAAGTGATTCCAAACTTTTCAGTGGTAGTGTATATAGAATGAAAAAAAAAGCCTATAACTAATATTCTTTTTATTTGTTAATTCTATGTATAATGGTAAATCACCTTAATGACAGAGGAGTAGGCAGCCATAGATAAAGCAACAGAACCACCAAATGAAAGGCCCAACAGAGCCACTCTGTCTCTTAGCACCTTGGGATGGTCCTGCATTATCTGATACGCTACCTACAAAAAGAAACAAAAAAACAAAATGACTTTATTTTTTAATGAAATGCAAAAAACAAAATATTCACTGATGTGGGGTAAAAAGTAAATAATAATAATAATAATAATAATAAAATAATACAAATAAATAAAATTTAAATGTTTTAAAAGTAACGATAACTTTGGTTCTACATGAGACATCAGAAAAGTTTGGTCACTGATCAATGCTGTGTTGCCATTACATGCTGCTTGAGTTTTAAAAATTAATCCTCCTGGGGTTTTTAAAGACCACCCCTTTCATTGTGCAAACCTGTTTGTCTTGCAGAACATGTGCGACCGTCAGTATGCCCTGCTTATTCTATTTTCACAGAAGCTGGTATCCGCTGCATTTTCTGCCTCTCAGTACACCCCCCGCCCCCCTCGCTATCGCTCATGTACCTGTTTATTCTGCTAGCGCGAGAGAGAATTGTCCGCTGCTAGTTAATTGATCACGGGTGACAGATGGACAGATTTTTAAAAAGGGTAGGTAAAAATAGTTGAGGGCCATCAACACATTTGGGATGCCCGCCCAAATATACTCGTGCTTTACTGCAGTTGTTGCAGCCAAGGGTTTCACAACCAGGTTTAGGGGCAATTATTTTTTCTTAATAAATGATTAAATGAATAATACTTTAATTAAATCATTATTTAAAAACTGTATTTTCTTAAATTATCTTTATGTAATATTAAAATGTTTGATGATCTGAATCATTTAAGTGTGACAAATATGCAAAAATATTTTTAAAAACCAAAAACGATTAATACTTTTTTTCACAGCACTGTATGTTCATGAATGGAGGTGAGTGCTTAAGAATGTGGGTTCCTTTTTTCAGGAAAGTGTTCTCCCAAAGTGGATTTTATATTTAAACTATTCTCCTATAACAAAAATGCTTATGTAAATAGTACATAAAATTTAGGTTGACCAAGTAATAGTAAGGCACATCCTCTGTTTGTGGCACATGTGAATATTTGCACATATGATATAGTACGTGTTTACAGTGGTCAAAGGTCATTGGATTAGCCTACTGCTTTACCATAATTCTGCAAATCATTCCTGATCTTAAATGATAAACATGGAGTATTGTATATCAAACAGACATTCATGCAATATCTAATATTCAAATTTGACACAAAAACAAACAAGGCCTTTGTTTTATTTCCAAAGAAGCAGTCCATTTTCCTAACATGTTGTATGGGTTTACACTCTTATCCAGAAGATTTGGTTTTCATTCAACAGGAATCACCAGATTTGGTGAGCCAATAAATAGGTCAATTCAATAGATGAACATATTACACACACCCTAACCATGTCAGTGAAGCTTTCTATGAACCAACCCCTTTAGGGTTGAAAAAATATGCATTGAAACCAGGAGCTTAGGAGAATTTACCTCAACATAACGGGAACTGATAATGCCTTTTGTTTCTTGTGAAAAGTCCAGATGCTTTATATAATCCAAAGCAAACGCAACAAAGCCATGTGACGCCAGCAGGGCAGTCCGATACTCTACCAGCCCTCCACCTCCTCCCCACAAGTCCAACACAGCTGGAAATGGGCCAGGTCCTGGATGAACAGAAAGAGCACTTTGGTCATAGCCACTTAATATTATTATTATTATTATTATTATTAATAGTAGTAGAAGTAGTAGTAGTCATAGTAGTAGACATAGTGATACTTATGTTATTCATTATAACCTTTCTAATTTTACCTATGATATTTTTAAAACATGATGAGGGTTGGCATGGTAGCTCTAGGGAAGGCATCACTAAATGGCAGAACGCACTCTGGACCCAGACCAAGTGACAGAAAATCATCAGGGTCCGGATAGAACTATTAAATGAAAACGAATAAAATACCAGTAATCTAGCTCAGTGAGAGTGAGAGATGAGGGATTAAATATTGTTGTTTGTATTTCATATAAATACATGGAAATATACAAAGCCATCCAAGATCAAACTGTCCACATATTGAACATAGTTACTGAAAACTGGCAATAAATATTATTGAAAAGCTAATGAAATTTTAAACTGCTCATTTTTATAGACTTACAATAACTAAATATATAGAGATCTGAATCATATCACAGAAATTAATAGGTTACTGTATGTCATTTTTTCCCCATATTTGCACTGGTTGGGTTTCTTCTGGTGTTTAGGATTTACATTTACTCACTTGCCAATACCTCTATCCAGAATTAATAATGCTGAAATTTGAACTCGCAACCCAACTTCTACACAAGACTGAGTGTTTGTTTGTGTACCTGGAGGGATGAACAGAGTCCCTCGAACTCCTTTCTCACGTACATCGACTCTCTGGACACCTGGAGCCGTGTACCATCTTTCTATGATGGTGGTGACTAATGGTGTGAGCTGGTTAAAATCCTGAGCGATGTGTCCATCATACACAGAAATGGAGAATATCATGGGTGAGAGGACATCTTGCTTTCTCAACCTACATTAAACAGATTGACATTGATTAGATGAATGCAAACAAAAGTGTCACATGCACTGAGTTTCATGCACCAAATGGGTTTTACCAGCTAAAGGAAAAACAATACAAAAAAGAGAACTAGGAAAGGTATAGTTGCCAGCAGTTAAGATCATTAAGTCCCTAGCTTCATTTTTTTTTATCCTGTATTGGAATCTAAAGAGGTCAAAGGAAGGGGTATAACTGATTGCATACATTTAATCAGTATTATCTAAATAAAGATAATCTAAATCTAAATAAATGGTTGTTGAAACCTAAAATGTTTAAAATGGCCATTTCAGTCTATGCATTAGGATCTGTGGACTGAATTGAAGACAGCAAACAAATGAATACAAAAGAGCACGAAAAGTTCTGAATGAATACAATGTCCAAAACAATAGACTTGAAAGCCCCATAAGAAACAATGGAATTCCACAACCCAAAAATATTCATATAAAAATAATGAATACAAAATGTAAAGTAAAAATAAAACAAATTAACCTGCATTTTACCTTTAACAAGAGTCATGGCTGAAAAAAAGACTAGAGAGGAGGAGAGGAGGGGAGGAGGGAGGGGGCTACTGTGTAGAACAACTTAAAAAAAAACATGTGCATGAGTGCAAAAACACGCACTAGTGATGGGAAGTTCGGATCATTTTACCGCCTCAGATCATCGAGTCTCATTCAGCAAATTGTTATAATAAACAATACACGTGCACAGATGTTGACTATATGAGCGACGCACGCACACTGAGCCTGGCCATGGGAGACGATTACCCACAATCTCACAGCACGAAAGAGAGAAGAACCATTGGCTCAGTTGTGATCATGTGACGCTCGGCAGACAAAGCGCATGAGTACTGCTCGTATGTCATGACCTCGCTCGTTTATCAAGCTAAAATTTATTTAAAAAAATGTATGTGTGTGTGAGAGGGTTAATGTGTGTGAGAGTGAGGGAGAGAGGTGTGTGTGTGTGGGTTAATGTGTGTGAGAGTGAAGGAGAGAGGTGTGTGTGTGTGGGTTAATGTGTGTGAGAGTGAGGGAGAGAGGTGTGTGTGTGTGGGTTAATGTGTGTGAGAGTGAGGGAGAGAGGTGTGTGTGTGTGTGTGTGTGTGGGTTAATGTGTGTGAGAGTGAGGGAGAGAGGTGTGTGTGTGAGTGACGTGTGGATGTGTCAGTCTGTGTGTGACGAGTAAATGTGTTTCTGCATGCGCACGTGTGAGAGAGATGTGAGTGTGTGAGTGTTAAAATTTGTGATGTGTGATATACATGAGTATGAGTGTGTTTGTGTATACGTGCGTCTGTGAGTGTAAGTGTGTTAACATTATGATAGAAGTGTGTTTGTGCGTGTGTGTGCGTCGTGAGAGAGGTGTGTGCGCGTGTGAGTGTTAACATTTGTAAGGTGTGTGTATGTATATGTGCATGTGTGTGATATATGAATGTGTTTGTGTGTGTGTGCATGCCTGTGTATCGACCCAAAATAACCAGCCTCCTGCTGAGTTGAGCCCAAAGTGCGAAAGTTGTTCAGCTCAATGAGCTCTAAATGTGTGTCTAATGAGTTTTGTGTGCCTACGTGAAAGTGTGTATGAGCTATCCAGCAAAATCTCATGTGGGGGCCCCGGGCCACGCGACTCCCAGGCATCCTAATGGCAGCAGATTCCAACCTGTCTGCCAATTTTCATGAGGTTTTGAGCATATTAAGACCCCTGAAAAGCCCAAAAGGGTGGAAAAAATATAATACTCCTTAGGAAAACAAGAGGGTCCTGCACAGCCTATAGTGCTTGGACCGTAATAATTTATGCATAATAACTGATCTTGAGTGCTTTAATGTGATATACCTCAGTCCTGTCCGGCTGCCTGGTACTGGCTGCAGGCTCCACATCAGTGCCATTGGCTCGACCCCTATGTACGTGCCTCCAACACTCGGGTCCTTTGCCACTGTGTGCACACACATACACAAACAGCAATCTCTAAAAGCAGACTGTATTGTTTACTGCTGATTAATTAACTTTTAAAAGCAACGCTTCTTCACAGAAGAATTAAAGCTGGGCATCTGTATTTTAATACTGCATATCACCAGGTACTCCTGAGTGTCATCTGAACACATATGTAATGTTTTTGGGTGTAAATATTTTGCTCACATGTTCTGTATCAGCTAAATGTACTCTTGGTGAAATTATATACCATGCGTCCTATATCACATTAAACTCTATATAGAGCATATTCATATGTGAAGGTGGAGTGGACTAGAGGTGCAAGACTCAACATGCATGTGTAAGTATTTATGCTTTCTAAATAATGGACCCAGTTAGACTGGATTTGTTTTTATACAGTGAGTAGTAATGTAATTATTACCAGAGTATCTCTTTCTAAACACCTTTCTAAAAAACAGCCTTCCCAACAGTGGTTGAGTGATGGTACTTAGTTAGTAACCCTGCAACCCAGTCTAAGGATCTATATCCAATGACATTTTCTAAATAATGAGTGAATGTGTTTTATCTGAGTTCTGAGTGAATGTGTTTTATCCTGTGAGTGGGGGTTATTTCATTATTACTTACTTAGTATTGCTTTCTCTCTGATTTTGGTTGCATCCGCAGTAAATCTGTCATATAAATCATTTTTATCTGGAAAGTTCTGTTGTTTACCTTCTGTCAAGTTACCAGTATACTGTTTCGCACAGGTGTGAAGTGTACAGGCCGGCATTAACGGCCAGAACAAAAAACTTTCTACTACATACAGTACATCAAACAACAAAAAAATATGACATTTATTTGTTTGATATTTCTATTAATTTCACATTTCAGCGATCCAGCATACAAGTGCTCCATTGCCAGAGGGCGTAACCCTTAAAAAAAACGTGTCTTAAAATAGTAACTGACTGTTGTTGTTGTTACTTAACTACGTAATGCCATACGTGTCATTTCAATTGTTTTGAAATCTTAAGTATTGTTATATACTCAGCAAAAAAAAGAAATGCCCCTTTTTCAGGACTGTGTATTTCAACAATAATGTTGTAAAAATCCAAATAACTTTACAGATC